>PISX010002654.1:133400-154408 GCA_004024625.1 Mellivora capensis | reverse complement strand
AAAAGAAACAAGATGGGATTGGGAGGGAGACAAACCATAAGTGACTCTTAATCTCACAAAACAAACTGAGGGTTGCTGGGGGGAGGGGGTCGGGAAAGGTGGGTGGGGTAATGGACATTGGGGAGGGTATGTGCTATGGTTAGTGCTGTGAAGTGTGTAAACCTGGCGATTCACAGACATGTACCCCTGGGAATAAAAATTTGTTTATAAAAAAATAAAAATTAAAAAAAAAAAAAAAAGAGAGTGAACCCTAACATAAACTATGGACTTTGGGTGATAATGATGTTGTCACAATAGGTTCACTAACTAACAAATGTACCACTCTGCTGTGGGATGTTGATAATAGAAGCTATTGGGGAAGGGGGAATCAGAGGGTACATGGGAACTCTCTATACTTGACATTTAATTTTGCTATAGATTTAAAACCGCTCTAAAAATTAAGTATTTTATAAAAAGCCAAATTATGTAAGTGTTCTAATTTTCTATCTGGGTGGTTGTTAGACAAATGTATACATGTATAAAAATCAAATTCTGTCCACTTTATATGTATTTTACCTGTATTTATAAATATATGTATTTATATGTATATTTATATACATATATATTTTATTGTATTTCAGTAAGTTACTTTGAAAGAAAAAATTAATAGGGCCAACTAATCATTTGAGGGAAAATAACATCTGTGCTTAAATTAACACTGGAGGGACGCCTGGGTGGCTCAGTTGGTTAAGCAGCTAGCTACCTTCGGCTCGGGTCATGATCCCGGTGTCCTAGGATGGAGTCCCACATCTGGCTCCTTGCTCGGCAGGGAGCCTGCTTCTCCCTCTTCCTCTGCCTGCCACTCTGTCTGTGCTTGCTTGCTCTCTCTCCCTCTCTCTCTGACAAATAAATAAATTTTTAAAAAATTTAAAAAAAGGGACGCCTGGGTGGCTCAGTTGGTTGGACGACTGCCTTCGGCTCAGGTCATGATCCCGGAGACCCGGGATCGAGTCCTGCATCGGGCTCCCAGCTCCACGGGGAGTCTGCTTCTCCCTCTGACCTTCTCCTCGCTCATGCTCTCTCACTGCCTCTCTCTCGAATAAATAAATAAAATCTTAAAAAAAAAAAAAATTAACACTGGAAAGCAGAGCCTTGACAAGGCATGGGCATTGTCCGAGCACTGAGACTCCCTAGCTCTGTGGCCTAAACGTATTATTCTCATTTTCCTCCACCATAAAATGAATGCACTATTGCTTGTCTCATGGAGCTGCTAAAAAAGAAACTTTTTCTCATCCACTTAGTTATTCAAAAGAAAAACAGGCACACCAGGAAATAAAAATTCCAATCAAGTGAGAGGAATTTCATATATTGGTTCTCTCTCCCAAAAAACTATAAGAACTACAGTGAACTATAAACATAGACACTGGGGCACCTAGGTGGCTTAGTCAGTTAAGCATCTGCCTTCAGCTCAGGTCATGATCTCAGAGTCCTGGGGCTCCCTGCATCTGCTTCTCCCTCTCCCACTGCCCCTCCCCCAGCTCGTGCTCTTGAGCTTGCTCTCAAATAAAATTCTTAATAAATAAATAAATAAAGATACTTAATATTTTTAATAAAATGCCCTCTAAAGAAATAGTGTTTTGGGGCGCCTGGGTGGCTCAGTTAAGCATCTGCCTTCTGCTTAGGTCATGATCCCAGGACATGGGACCCCACGTCAGGCTCCCTGCTCTGGGAGAAGCCTGCTTCTCCCTCTCCTGCTCCCCCTGCTTGTGCTCCCTATCTCACTGTGTCTCTATCAAATAAATGAAATTGAAAGAAAGAAAAGAAAAGAAGGAAGGTTTGTTAGTTTTAAAAGTTAATTCTGTTACTTCAACCAACTCCCACATGAAAGTTTCATTCCTCTTAAATCCCCACCTTACCTTCCATCAAAAACATACCATTTCAGCAGCTCCATTAGAATCAATTTAATTCTTTGAGAGATTTGGGAAGCTTTAAAAGAGGACTCTGATAACCAAGAAACTAGTCACTGACCATTGGCCCAAGAAGTCAGTGGTAAAACAGATATGCCAAACAGATCTAGGAATAGGCAAAATGTGGAAATGACTTTTAATGGGTATGGGTGTGGGTGGATTTAAGGGATGAACATTCTTCATCAAAAGCACTGCGTGCTGCTCTCAGAAATGAGAATCTAGAACCCTTAGATGACCCTCTCTTTGGTGCCAATTTTCTAACACTACACATGGGAGATTATCAGACAAAGAAGCTTCAAACTTGAAAACGTTGCATGTGAATTAAAATTAAAATTCACATGCAATGTTTTAAAGTAGCAAAATAAATGTCATATGACTCAGTCTAAAGAAGCAGTGTCCACTGTGGCAACTGGACCTGAACACTTGCAAAGGCAAAAATCACCAGGGCCAGGCTCCAGAGAGAGATGAAGGACGAATTCTGTGCACCCTGTGAATAAAGAAACTTCCTGGTCTGCATCAATTAGCAGAAATCCAGGAGCACCTGGGTGGCTCAATTGGTTAAGCGTCTGACTCTTGACTTCAGCTCCGGTCATGATCTCAGGGTAATGAAATCCAGCCCTGCGCCAGGCTCCTCGCTGGGCACTCTCTCTCTCAGGGCGCCTGGGTAGCTCAGTTGTTAAGCATCTGCCTTTGGCTCAGGTCATGATCCCAGGGTCCTGGTATCAAGCCCTGCACAGGGCTCCCTGCTCAGCAGGAAGCCTGCTTCTCCCTCTCCTACTCCCCCCACTGCTTGTGTTCCCTCTCCCACTGTCTGTCAAATAAATAAATAAAATCTTTTTTAAGTAAAATTTAAAAAAAAAAAGATTCTCTCTTTTTAAAGAAAAAAAGATTCTCCCCATTTGCATGTGCACTCACTCTTCCCCTGACCCCCCCCCCCAAAAAAGAAAGAAATCAGAAGCATGACAAGGACTGATATAAGTTCTAAAGCAAACAGACCCCCTCCATCTAGAAGCTTGTGTCCACTTGTAATAAATAGTTCATGGTTACTTCAATTTGCCACCTCAATGGAGTATCATTAGTTCTTAACTCAGTATAGGTAGATATGGAAATCAGGTAAAAGCAGAAAATTAAGCCTGGAGCGGAGAACTATGATGGAAGAATAACAACAAAACTTGGGCCCAGGGCCCAAGGCCCATAGGACTGCTTTTTAACTTTTCCTGAAACAGTCTCCCACTGATGTAGTCTGGGAGTCAGAGCCATTCCACTCTCAGATGTATACTGAAAAGAAATGAAGGTTCGTATACACACCGACTTGTACAAGGACATCTATTGCATCTCTCTTCATAATAGTCCCAAACTGGCAACAACTCACACGCCCATCAGCAAATGGTATAACCATAAAAGAAAATACTGTTCAGGAATAAAATGGAACACAACAAAATGGATGAACCTCAAAAACTCATACCAAGCAAAAGAAGCCAGATACAAAAGACTTCTCATTATTCTCAGTAGTTCTATTCTACTAAGTCACTGCTAACACCAAGTTAGCAAATATCAAGCCGCCACTACTAAAGGAAATACAGGGTAGGGTTTCCTTTAGCTTTTAGTCACATTTTTGTCAACCAATCAATTCATAACCTTCCAGAGCTACATACATATAATATAAAACATTGTATGTATGTTTCTGTTTATTTTTTCTTTAAGATTTTAGTTCTTTATTTGACAGAGACAGACACAGCAAGAGAGGGAACACAAGCAGGTAGAGTGGCAGAGGGAGAGGCAGGCTTCTGGCCAAGCAGGGAGTCTGATGCAGGGCTCGATCCTGGACCCTGGGACCATGACCTGAGCCAAAACCAGACGCTCAATGCCAGAGCCACACAGGTGCCCCATATGTTTCCGTTTAAAGACAGTTTAATATACACTAGTCCCCCTTTATCCATTGTTTTTTTATTTGCACAGTTTCAATCACTCAGGGTCAACCACAGTCCAGAGCAGATGGCCCTTCTCCTAAGGTATGGTCAGAAGGTCAGTAGTAGCCTAACACTCCATCACAATGCCTACATCATTCACCTCACTGCATCTCATCATGCAGGCATTTTATCATCTCACATCATCATAAGGGTAAGTATAAGAAGATACTGTGAGACAGTGACAATATTCATGTAATTTTTATTACTAGTATGTTATTGTAATTGTTCTATATTATTAGTTATTACTGTCCCTTCCTGTGAGTGATTTATAAATTTAACTTTATTACAGGTATGTATGTATAACCAAAAACATAGTACATACAGGGTTCAGTAACATCCCCCGTTTCAGGCACCCACTGGGGGTCCTGGAAAGGATCCCCTGCAGATAATGGGGGACTACTGGATATTGTTGCCACATTAACACTGCACTCTCAGCCAACAGTACTGTGAGTCATGTCGAACGAAACTTATGTGATACACGTATTTTCTCCATAAGGGGCATCACAACCTTCTCATTCTTAGGAAGATTAACAGCATATCAGCACTACACTTGAGAGACATTTTTTTAAAAGATTTTATTTTATTTATTTGACAGAGAAATCACAAGTAGGCAGAGAAGCAGGCAGAGAGAGAAGAGGAAGCAGGCTCCCCGCTGAGCAGAGAGCCCGATGTGGGGCTCGATCCCAGGACCCCGGGATCATGACCTGAGCTGAAGGCAGAGGCTTTAACCCACCCAGGCGCCCCAAGAGACATTTTAAACAGCAAAATCCCTCCCCCCAAAAAAGGCAAGATTCCCAACAAAAAACACAAAAATATGAAAAACCATGGCACTAAACAGACCATGAAAAGGACACTTGTTTACAATATTAAAGCTGAAGCAGAAAGCAGAGTGTCACCTTGTCCACTGGGAATGGACACAACAGGCAATTCAAATTTTTTGCCATTTCTGATCCGCAAAGGGTTTTCTTTCACCAGCTAAGGGGCTCAAATTTTCTTAATTCATTGCCAAATTAAAAAAATCAGGAAACTGGGACGCCTGGGTGGCTCAGGTGGTTGGACCACTGCCTTCGGCTCAGGTCATGATCCCGGAGACCCGGGATCGAGTCCCGAATCAGGCTCCCAGCTCCACGGGGAGTCTGCTTCTCCCTCTGACCTTCTCCTCGCTCATGCTCTCTCACTGCCTCTCTCTCAAATAAATAAATAAAAATAAAATCTTAAAAAAAAAAATCAGGAAACTTCACATAAAAATTCAGATTTCTTGTTTTCTTAAAAAAAAAAAAAATCACAAGGGGTGCCTGGGTGGCTCAGTTAGTTAAGCAGCTTCCTTCAATTCAGGTCGGGATAGTAGGGTTCTGGGATCGAGCCCCATGTCGGGCTTCCTGCCCAATCTGCTTCTCCTATCCCTCTGTCCCTCCCCTCCAATTTGTGGTCTCCCTCTCTCGCTCACTCATTCTCTCTCAAATAAATAAACAAATAAAATCTTTAAAAAAAAAATCACAAGATCTGATAACACAACTGGCTGGAATTGAACAACAGTGACCCTTTAGATAAGACCTGTGCTTGCTAGATCACCCTAGGTCCTACCTCTCTATTCAATGCCCTTATATTCCACTTCCCAAAATTTGTTGCCAGCTAGCCAGTGATGTAAATGCATCATTTACCAATACAGATGTTTATATACTATATTGCTGACTGCAAAAAGGTATAAGTCAGGATGTACAGCATTACTTCATTTTTGTAAAAATTGAAGACAGAGTGGGAAAAAAGCCCGGGTATACACTAAAACACAGGGAAGTTAAAGGATAATCCTTTTTTATTTCTTCTTGTTACTTATATCTTTCTTTAAACTAGTGAATATAATTACCTACCTGTTATTTTTTATAGCAGCTTTGAGTTATAATCATACGATTCACCTATTTAATGTGCACAATTCAATGGCTTTTAGTATATTCAGAGACATGCACAACCATCACTACAATTTTAAACATATTCATTACCTTAAAAAGAAACTCCGTAACCTTATCTATCATTCCCCTATGCTCCCATCCAACTCCAAGCCCTAAGCAACCACTAATCTACTTCCTAACTCTACAGATTTGCCTATTCTGGATATTTCGTATAAATGGAATCATATAATATGTGATCTTTTGTGTCTGGCTTCCTTCACTTCACGTGTTTTCCAGGTTCATCCATGTTGCGGTATGCATCAGTACTTCATTCTTTTTTGTTGCTAAATAATATTTCGTTGTATGCATATATGCTTTATTTATGCATTACCAACTGATAAAACAGTTGAGTTGTTTCCCCCTTTGGCTACTGTAAATAACACTGTATATGAACATCCATATGCAGGTTTTTGTGTGGACATGTTTTCATTTCTCTTGAGTAGATTAACTAGGAGTGGGATTTGGTGGTCATAGGGTAACTATTTAACCATTTAAAGAACTGCCTGACTCTTTTCCAAATCCTGACAAAGGCACAGACCCACAAGCACAAATATACAAAATGCCCAACTCCTCACTGACTACATCATTTTACATTCACACCATTCTCTGTGTATGAAGGCTCTGATTTCTCCACATCCTCACCAACACTTGTCATTACCTGATTTTTCAATTATAGAATAAGTCGTTCATAAGTGTTCATTCAATCCTAACACCCAGATTTTTATGTTCTTCAAACTGCTTTTATGCATGGATATCAAATTTTAAACTTGAAAAGAGTCCAGTCGGGGCACCTGGGTGGCTCAGTCGGTTAAGTGTCTGCCTTCAGCTCGGGTCGTGATCCCAGGCCAAGTCCTGCATTGGGCTCCCTGCTCAGCAGGGAGCCTGCTTCCCCCTCTCTCTGCCTGCCTACTTATGATCTCTCTGTCAAATAAATACAATCTTTAAAAAAAAAAAAAAAAAAGAGAGCAAATACTATTTTGTTTTTTTTGTATAAGGGCAATAATGCTACTGCAGGTCAGAGTACCCCCAAGGACTAGAATGTCTGGGGACTGTTTCATAAAGAGGACCTGAGCTGGACTCTAGAGAAAAGAGAAGTGGAGATGAAGAACTGGTATCCCAAAGAGAAGCAAAAGCCATTGCATTCGGTTGGCAAGAGAACTGTGTAAGGAAGTATCTATCGTGTATGGAATGTCTAGCAAACCATTTGGCTAATGGGGATTAGGATAAGCCCTGGAGAGGTGGGCTGGAGCCAGCTGAGCGGCAGCACCTTGAATGCCAGGTTAGGACATCGGATCTCATCCCATAAGCCTGCAGCAGTTTCTGACTTCAGTGTAGGATCTCCAGTCTCGCCAAGTGTGTCTATTGCTCATAATAGTTAAAAGTGCTGACATTGACACGTGAATTACATAAATACAAGGAACAATCTTTGTGTTCTCACAAGTAAGACTACAGCAACAGGCCGCCAGCCTCCTCTGGTTCAGTATCTTCTCCAAAAAGACCTCCTGATCAAGGAGCTGGTTTCTTTCAAAATTAAACATTCAAGGATGACAGGATCCTGACACAAGCACACAAGGTACTGTTGCTTGACTTACTTCATTCAGACTTTTTGTACAACCACATACAAGGAGCCTGTGCCAAGGAGCCAAGGGACCACCAGGAAAGAGCACTGTGTTCTGGAGCACTCAGAACTCTTCCTAGACCTGCACACTTTGCCCATGGTCTGTAACCCTCCCAACCTCACAGGAAGGGGGCCTGACAGTGTTTTCATTGGGCAAGACACATTTAATCTCTTAAAAGTTAATCTGACAATTCCATACCATACACGACAAAGATAAGTTTCATCTCCTTTTCTGATTCTAACACAGTCCTACATCTGCTCCTGATGACAGGGGCAGAACATCTACCTCTTTAGGAGATAAAGTCATCACCATAATATTCACTTTCTTCCGGAACAAAAAGGCCTTACCACAAGTCCAAAAAACGGTCAGAAACTAAAGAAATTGTGTTCCAAAATAAAACTCGGGCATCGTGGACTTATTTATGCAGGCTCTTCAGGAAGAAACACACACTGAGCTCCAAGGAGCGCAGCAGGCAGGCGCTGGGCAGAGCTTCAGCCCTGCCAGAATCACAGGGCCGTGACACTGGCCTGCCTGGGTTCGTGGGGGGCTTTAGCCTGCTTCGTCTAGTCTTAGTTCTCAACTAAGTGAAAAACACTCGCAAGAACCACATCTAAGAAAGAGGTAGGTGTGTATTTCTCACTCGGGAGCAACAGAAGACTCCCGAGAGCACCAGGCGGGCAGTGGACATGTTTCAGCGGTGCGGGTCAGAGGAGATAATTTCCTGCTACCACACCGGCCGGCCTTTGGGCGCAGGGCTCTCAGAGTTCTCCCCGCGGCCGTCCACCGGCCTCGGCGCTGGCTTCTGGGAGGCTCCACGGGCAGCCGGTCAGGACGCTCAAGCTGTGCGAGCGATGCTTGGCGGATGCCCCGGCTCCGCGCGCGCCCGCTCCAACCCCGCGCCCGCCGCCACCCGCCCCGCCGGCGTCAGGCCGGTCTTTCGGCCCGGCTCCTGTCACTCACCGGCCCGGCCCGGGCAGCGGGCGCCCACGGCTCCCCACGGGAGCTGGGCCCCCCGGGCCTCCAGGTTTCGGCCCGCCCCCGGCAGGCAGCGCAGGTGGATGAGCCCCGCAGCAGCGGCCCCACACCGGCCGCTCGGTCCAGCTCCCGGCGCTGCCCACTGGGTACGGATCAACAACAAGATGGCGGCCAGCCGAGGGGGCGGAGGCCGGGCGTCATAGTAACCAGGACGGCGAAGAACCCGCCCCAGCTGAGGATGTCTCCAATCAACAGCCTCTTCGTCCAGCGCCTTGGGGAGTGCTTCTCGCTGACAGGTCAACCGACCTGTCCGTCAGAGCCTGCCTCTCACGGCGCTTGCCGAACGCCTCAGGACGTGACTGTGACGGCAAGGACTGGCGCATGCGCGCCGTTCCCCGAGTTGCTGGCGGCAGAGCTTTTGCTGGCAACTCTTGAGGCTCTACCGCCCTTGGCCTTTTTGCGTGTGCGGAGCCGACAACGTGTTCCCACACACTCGCGCACAATTAGGGAACGCCTGCTGTGTGCTATATGCTTTTTTGGTCACCCACCCTGGAAGAGAGGGCTTGTTGTCTAGGTTCACTGGTGAGGAAACTGAGGCGCAGAGGGGGAGGCCTGGCCAGGGTCACGCCACCTCTGGAAATGGAGGCACGGGATGTTGTACCTCCTCCTACTGATTTCAAAGCATAATACTCCCTTCCCAAAGGCTTCCCCAGCTTTGCCTCTCATCAGTGACGAGGTGCAGCCATGTGTGCTAACCCCAAGCAGTCCCTGGCCCATTGCCCACGTTCATCTTTATGCCGCCTTGAGTTCAGTGCCCAGCACAAGACCTGGCACACAACAGACACTCCTCTTCCTGCCCTAGAGCGTTTTATCTTGAGTGCCTGACACCGCTTTTGCCCTAGACTGTCATGATATATATCAGAGGCTGTGAGTCCTAGGAAAACTGTTATCCCTTCTTCCTCATACAGAGCACCTTCGGGGTTAGGAGCTCAAAAGCAATCACATAGTCTAGAACCACATCAAGTGCCAGAACTAGCTAGTTATGTGACTTTTGAGATTTAGTTGTCCCATCTATAAAACGAGGATAACAATGAGCCCTTAGACCTGGGTGAGTGCTCAGGAAAGTCGGACTGTAACCACTTCCAATAACAGCCTGCTATCAGGTTGCTGTCCCTGGAGCCAGCTAGAACACCCTCACTTTGCCAGGAGCACCATGAAGCGGGTTTTTCCTGTGAAAGGCGCTCGGCATCTTCCCTGACCTGGGACAGCATAACTGGCTTAGGGAATCCTCCACTGCCCTGAGAGGGTTTGGGTCCACAGACTTGGCAGAGGAGAGAAGATTGAAAGAACTTAGGGATATCTCAGTAAAGATAACCTCTATCCAGAGAGGAGGTCCTATTGGAGAGCTGGCAGTAACCTGAGACCTGATTCCAGGCCAGGCAAGAGGAGTGACCTAGCCCCACCTCCAACAGAACCTGCATTCCTGCAAGTTGTTGTAGGCCACCTGGCTGTGTGCAAGAGCTCAACTCAGCTCAGCATTGGGAGGGCTGAGAGCCAAGAAACCAGAAGAAACAGATTAGGAATAAATGGGAATATCCCGTCAGAAGGGGGCTACAATCAATCCCTCCATATCCATCCTTGCTTAGGTTCTCAAGTCTGCACCAACTCTCACTTCAGTGCAAAAGTTCCAGATCCTTCCCAAGAAAACCTCCCACACACAGTTTGCAAAGGGCACTGGAGGTTGGTGAGAGCCCTCAAACAGCAACAATATCTTCTGTTCAGTGGGGAAAGGAAACTCCTCGGCCCTCCGCATCTGCTAGAGCAGGTGGTCTCTGAAAGGATAGGCTGACTGGAAGCCTCTTATGTCACAAGCAAGGATAACAGCCTCTCACTTCTGCATTAATCACGGTTAGTCAGAACATCCTACAGTGCCTTCTCAAAAGATAAATAATCTTACTACTCCCTAGAGTGCTCCTAGAAGGCAAGGCACTCTCCAAGTGAGAACAAAGAAACACAGATCTCAGAGCTTCTCCCATAGGTGAGTTTCAAGCCTGGGACTCTTCTGTTTGTAATTTTGTTTATTATAGAATCAACTTGCAGTCTCAGCTCCTGATCATGGGAAGAAGGATTGCCACACGTAGTGAAGCAGCTTCTTGGCCTCAGAGCCAGCGCCGGGCTCCCGTGAGTGTGTTGAACAAGTATTCTCTGCCCGTACCTGAGCTCAGATGAACAGGAGGGGGAGAGGGCACTGCTGGCTTCAGCAGAACAGCCTCCTTCCCTTAAAGGTAGGGAAGACATTCCAGGACCCCTGGGGAGACCCTCCTCTGCTTGATCCAACATGTTCCCTCCCTCCTTTCTCAGCCATCCTGTGAGGTCTGGTTCAAATGTACAGGAAGCACCCTTGATTCCCACAGACTGGACACCAGCCCCCCCAGCCCAGGGCCAAATTACAGTGAAATTACGGTGATGACCATGTAATATCTGAGGGCCCCTCCCCTCACCACCCTTTCCACCATAGGTGGGAACCAGACCAGGTCTGAGTCTGACAGGTGTTTGAGAAACGTTGGCTGAAAGGTGAATGGGGGTGAGAACAGACCCCATTCAGGAAAAGAGTAGCTAGCGGTTGCCTGGTGGTCAAAGGAGATGCTGAGATGGGCTAAGGAGAGAAAGTGGACCCAGGTAGAGAGTGGTCTGGGAAGAGGGGGACTCACGGGAGTCCTGTGCTCTGCCATCGAAGTGCTGCTGATGGGGAGAATGAGAGGGGGCAGTGAGTTGAGCCCTGCCCCCAGGGAGCAGCTGGAGGTCTTCTCCCAAAGGGGTCAGGAGCCCCACTGTCTCCTCCATCCTGATGGTGCTGCCATGGGCTCTACCAGGGGTAGACATCCACAAGGAGGCAGGCTTGACAGGGGAGTATTCTAGAGCAGCCTCTGTGCCCACTATACAGGATGGTGGGTTGGCATACCAGGCTCATGACACTGCTGGGTGCCCGGGTTATCTCCATCCTCGGTGCCTCCGTGAACCCCTCAATGGACTCCTCAGTTCCCTGGATACTAGGGCAAAGCAAGAGCAAGAATAAGGATAAGGCTCTTGGTCCCAGCCTGAGTTTAAGAGATGGACTCTCAGGCATTGAGGTATGTAAAGGAGCCTGACCTGTCTAGTAGCAGAGCCTGGGCTGATTTGCTTGGTGTCTGCAGCATCTGGGCCAACCTAAAATGCCAGGAGGTGGGACCAGTCAGTGAGGGCAGCAGATTTGCTGGCTCCAGGAACCAGCACCATTTATCTGCCCCTTTATGCTGGGGCTAGCCGATGTCTGTATGCAATGCCCACATTGTTACCCCCAACCTTCCCCTGGATTCAGTCCTGTGCCCACAAAACAAAGTCATTCTTGGGGGCAGGTATGGTTTGAAGTGAAGGGTAGGGGTAAGAAATAGGGATAAATAGGGGCACCTGGGTGACTCAGATGGTTAAGTATCTGCCTTTGGCTCAGGCCATGATCTCCAGGTCCTGGGATCAAGCCCCATGTCAGGGTCTCAGGTCTGCGGGGAGTCTGATTCTCCTTCTCCCTCTACCTCTCCCCCTGTTTGTACTCTGTCTCTCTCTCTCAAATGAATAAATAAAATCTTTAAAAAAGAAAGAAAGAAATAGGGAGGGGCACTTGGGTGGCTCAGTGGGTTAAAGTCTCTGCCTTCAGCTCAGGTCATGATCTCAGGGTCCTGGGATCGAACCCCACATCAGGCTCCCTGCTCAGAAGGGAGCCTGCTTCCCCCTTCTCTCTCTGCCTGCCTCTCTGCCTACTTGTGATCTCTCTCTCTGTCAAATAAATAATATCTTAAAAAAAAAAAAAAAGCTTTAAGAAAGAAATAGGGATAAATGCCCAATGCATGACAAACTCTGAATCTCAAAATACTGGGTCTCACCCATACCCAGCCCATTCCAAGACCAGGCTCTGCCAATAAGGGAGACAACTTCCTCCCAGTGCCTCTCTGCCTCTAACCTGAAGACCTCTGGAGGGAGAGCAGCCCGCGTTAATATGAGTTTTCCTGCACATCAGCTCGGGCATTGTCACCAAATCTTGGTGAAACCACATATCACGGATGGGGTCCATTAGTGGGCTGGGGTGAGACAGAGAGCAGAGGGATAGAAACCCTACCCCTGGAAGAACCTGCTGAAGAGCCAGCCCAGAGCCAAGAGAAAGAGGGCACTTGTCACAGTCAGCACCACCACAAACCAAGGCTCCGGCTGCCAGAAAGCCTCCACGTCTGTCACAAGCAGGGGTGTCATCACTGAAGGCACCTGAAATGGGGGCCACAGCCCTGCCAAAATGCCCTGATCATCCAGCCTTCAGACCCCTCCAAGAGTTGGGCTACCCCACACCCCAGAGTTGCACTTCTGAATTGCTAGGCTCTTAACATTCAATGACTCCCTCTGGAGTGCCTTCCCCCACCGTTCCGCCTGGAAAACTGGGTCTCCTCGCCCTTCAAGATCCTCTCTCCCCACCTCCCAAGGTCCCAAGGGCCCCCCCTCACTGGGGATCTGTGGGTGTGGGTGGTCACTGTGCTGGTGCTCCAAGGAATGAGATGCACAATGACAGTGGCTGTGGTGCTGAGGTGGGGGATGGAGGGACCTGCATCAGTCACCCGGATCAATAGCTCATAAGTATGGGGCTGCTCTGGCCAGGGGGGTCCCCACGTGATGCTCTTGTGAACCAGGATGGATCCTTGCAGGCTGAATCGGCTCTGACTGTTCCCTGAAAGCAAAGTGGCAGAAGTAGGGGACTACTGCTGGCGTTGGCCTGCTCCTTCCCCAACAGCCCAGTAGCCCCCACAGCCCTCACCTCCCACGATGCTGTAGGAGAAGGCCCGACGCTGTGGCTCCTGAGGAACCCAACATGACACCTTGGTCACCTCCACACTATGGCCCAGAGGAGCGTAGATGGTGAGTTCTTGAAACGGGGGCTGACACTTGGGGGCATAGTCATTCACGTCCTGCAGGAAGGTAGCCAGATCACCCCAAATCCCCAGGCTGGCCCCCCTCAGTCTCCCCCGACCACAGCCAGAGCCCAGGTGTCAGGAAACAGGTTCCAGAGGTTTCTATGAGGAGGCACCACTTCCCTCCAGCCAACCAATGAAGGAAACTTAAGTCCTTGGTAGAAAAATAGAATGCCAGAGGAAGATGTGAACATTTTCCAAGTGTTTCCAAGGCCTCGGGGCTCAATTACCTCAACCTCGATAGTAATGGTGCAGGAGCCAGAGCGACGCTGGGTGGGGCGCTGGTCTTGGCTATAGTCAGTCACCAGGATGGTGAGCCTGTACAGTGTCTGCAGCTCGTAGTCCAAAGATCCCAGGAGGTGAACCTCCCCTAGAAGAGGTGCCCACAGCCTCAGCCTCACCTCAGTCAGTTCCGGTTCCCTCCCTCCATCCCAGCCCTGGCGCGGAAGTACCGCTGAGACGGTCCACAGAGAAGGTGGTGGGCCCACCAGAGATGTAGTACTCGATGCTGTTGTGCGGGTAATCCTTGTCTGTGCCCACCACAGAGCCCAGCAGGGTGTGGGGCCCTGCATCCTCCCGGATCCGGAATGTGCGAGGGACACAGGCTGGGGAGAACTCATTGACAGGAGTCACCATCACCAATATTGGCACCTCACCTAGAGGCCATTGGGTGGTCAAGGAGCTGGCCTGGGGTGTCCAGCCCTTTCCTGGGGTCTGAGGAGGGAGACAGGGCTCTGCCCTGGGGGTCTAAGGAGAGAGTGGGTCTGGAGGAAGGAAGGGCAATAGCCATTCCTTGGGTGGAGTGGGCAATGTCAAGGAGAGGAGAGAGAATGCCCCACCCTAGGAGGGGAGACAACCCTGCCCTATTGGTTTCTGTGGGAAGAGAGGTGACACTATCTTGAGGATAGGGAGAGGGGTACAGAACAGCCCTGTCCTGAAAGTCCAGGCCTAGGTATGGTCACTCACTGGTCATGGGGGGCTGACCACCATCGAGCACCAGGATGGAGGCTGCATGCTGAAAGCAGGCCCCAGGAGTGTCACAGTCCAGTGTGGCATTCACCTGGCCAGAGGGACCACAGAGTGAGGCCAAGCCAAGGCCTGGGAGAGCCTAAAGCCACCCTGGGCTGCACAAGGTCAGGGCATCCACACACAGTCAACCCTGAGCCTCTGTTTCCTGGACTACAAAGCAGATTGACTCCCCCATGGAGGCCTTCACTGTCATGGTCTCAGCTCCCACAGAACCTTGTCTCCCTCCCCCACTACTCTCCACCTTCATGTCCCAGAGCACCCTGCACATGGGTCTGGAGGCGGGGACTGGGCACCTCCAAGGCCCTGCCTCGAAGGCAGAGGCTAGCTGGACCAGGCAGGCTGTGGAACTGCAGCTCGTAGTCGAGGGGGGAGCCAGCAGAGTCGGGATCATTGCAAGTGAAGGTTTTCAGCACCGTGCCCACCGGCGTGGTCTCTGGGATTTCAGTCCTGGGAGCAGAGTGCAGGCGGCAAGGCAAGAGTAGAACAGGACCACGAGCCATGGCCATCCCCCCAATATCTTAGATAAGGTTCCTATGTACTCACACCAGCATCGCTGGGAGGCAGCGCGGGGGCCAGCGGTTGACCGAACGTACGTTCACCGTGACATCGAGGTCAACACTGGCCCACGGCCTGTGCCGCTCATAGGCCTTCACCTGAAGCCTAGTGACCTCCACGCCCCGGGCCTGCGCCAACTCCAGAGGTGCGGTGGTGAGGACCACGCCGTCCTCTGGGCGGGGAGGGGTGGGGAATGCTGAGTTTAGCCCCGCCCCCAGCTCAATCCCCTGCGCGTCCTCCCACCCATCCACCGCACCGAGAGGCCGCTGAGCCTGCCGGTTCTCGGCCACCTCCTCCGAGGCTCGCCTCTAATTCTAGTCCGGTCTCCCAACGCCACCTCGCCCCCATCTGTCCCGGCTCCAGCCTCGTTTCTCAGGAGGGCAGGGAGGTAGCGCGGGTCACTCTGGACCGCAGGGGCATGCTGCACCACCACAACCCCCCAATGCCCCTCACCACGTCCGATGGAGAAGAGCCGGCAGGGCACCGGGGAGAGGATTTCGTAGCGCACGTCTAAGCCCCGGGCTCGAACCTGAACTACCTTACTGCCGGGGGCCAGGTCCTCCCGGATGGTGACATTCGGAGCCTGTCCCCTGGACAAAAAGGGAGGGGAGCACTAGCTCATGCCCGCTCACGCCACCCAGGGACCTGTCCACAGGCCCCTCCCCCGGGAGTTTCCTCATACAGGAGCTAGCTGGGGACGCCTCAGCAGCCCCACACCTTAACCTTACTCCTAATTCCCTGGGCCTATGCCTTGCCACCCCCACTGTACCCAGGGTAGGGGAGCCTTACAGGAAGGAGATCTGACTGGAGGGATCAGGCAAAACTTTCACCTTCAGCATCCTGTGGCAGCTTTGATTTTGGCCAAAGCTCACCAAAACCTCAAGCAGGAAGACCTACAGTGCACACAGAACAGGAAGGGGACTAGTGTGTCTACTGTATGTCTTTGCATAGTCTTCCCTCCAATAGGCACCCCTGCCTCAGGCCCTCCATGGGCAAGGAGCCCCAACCCTCACTCCACCCCAATACCTGTCACTCTGCTGACAGGTACTCCTTTGAGTCCCATTCTTTGGGGCCATAAATTCTTCTTTTAGGATGCAAGCAGCCCCCAAAAGTGTGATATCTGGGTCATTCACAATGCGACATCATCTTAGAGTTACTAAGAGCCCATCATTAAGACACAGAGGTTTTAAAGAAGGAACTTCTCTAATCTTCTCCAGACTAGCCACTTTACCCAGAACTTTCTCTTTCCATGTAGCTGCTCTGAACACTCTCAGTCCTATTAAAGGCACTGGGAGCTACCAGAGCCAGGGATCCCTTTTCTTTCTGGAACTCCAGAACCCAGCACAGAACCAGGCCAGTGTGAGAGAAGAGCTAGCATGTGGCAACAGGTAGAGATGTGGGCTATGTCTGAACATGGCAGCAAAATTTCAGAGACCAAGAACAAACAAACCTCCAGGAAATGGTGGCTCTTGTCTATTGCATGCCCCATCTATGGGTATCCCCAGGTTCCAAGTCAAGCTCACCTTTGGAGCCTGGCCTTTGAGGCCCTGGGATGGTGCCAACAGCCAGCCTTGCCCATTGATGGAGAAAGGTCCAGGGAAGTATGGAGGGTCCTGGGCACTGTTGATGCTTATCTGACAGGACAGTGATGCTGGAGGCCCCAGCCCCACCCCCAGTGCCCCATACATCCCTGTTGAAATCCCCCAACACCCCAGCTGGTACCTGCCCACACCCAACGTTCCCATACCCCACCCCAACCTCCACCCTGACTCCTGGCCCTGATCCTCAATCTTTTCTGCTTTTAAATCGATTATTTTGTTTGTTTGTTTTTTCAAGTGATATTTCTTTTTTGGATTCCAAGAGTGATACAGAGTTTTCATGAAAAATTCAGAACCCTGAGGAGAGCCAGAAAGAACACAAGCCCCTGAGATGTCCTTGCAGGACAACCATGGTCCTCAGGGGGGAGGGCAGCCCTCAGTGGCTCTCTCCAGGAACATGCCTCACGCAGAGGCTCAGCACACACTAAAGGGGCCCTCCGCATTCTGTGTTTGGCCAGAGAGGAGCTGGGCCAAGGAAGGGCCGGGTTGGGTTTCCCTAGGTGCCTCCCCCATCCTGCTGTCTCCCCCACCCCTGACTGCTCACGTGCTGGGCTCACCTGGGCATGCTGGAGTTGCAGGCCTGGGAGCAGGAGAGTGTACAGCTGGGCCCCAGGGGTGACCGTTTCCCGAACCTGAATGATTTCCCCAGCTAGCCAGAGGGGAAGTCAGGGAGGCTCTGCTCAGACCATGCCACCCAGCCCTGCCTGCTGCCCCTGGCCTCACCTGGGTTGGCAAATTGGCTGGCGCATGGGCTGTAGCCAGGGTCCCGGTGCACGTCCACAGAGAGGGGTGCTTCCAACACTTTCTTGCCACATGTGAGCCGCAGTTGCAGTCTGTAGTGATTCACTGCCAGGGCATCCAGCCGGGCCGAGCTGCTTAAGGTCACCTGGGGCAGATGGGCGGTGCCATGTGGGACTCTGGGCTCTCCATCCCCCTAAACTACCTCTGGCTTGGGGAATTGAGGGCCTGCCCTTGTCCCCCCAAGCTTCCCATCTGTGCCCAGGACCCTACCATGGCCATGTAGGTCTTCTGCTGCCTGTTCAGGCTGGGTGGGTTAAAGAAGGTGGTCGGTGGCCGCACGTAGAGCAACTCCAGGGTGGGCACGTAAGACGTGCAGTTGACAGGGAAGGAGTAAAGGACGGTGCCAGGTCCCTGGCTCTCAGAAACATTTATGAACCAGGGCAGGCTGTGGAGTTCTATGAGGAAGAGACAATTCAGGCTGGTGGGCCCCCACGCATACTGGCCCTTTGGCTTCAGGGCCCAGTCATGTCTCAGGGCCAAGCAGGATAAACTCTTCCTTGTCCCCCACATCCAACCATGACTCAGCTCATTGAACAAGAGTGAGGACTTGGTTGAGAAAGCAGCCATAAGGAATGAGGGTCAGGGAGTTAGATCTTTGTCTTTCCTTGGCTCGCCCAAAGCCCCTGCCCTGCATGGTAGCTTATCTGAGAAGAATCATGATTTCACTGCACTGTGGAGGGTGTTGGGGCATGAGAATTGGGCTCCCCCACCCACCAGCTCCTCACCAGAGACAACCAGAGCTAGCAGAAGCACCAGGGGCCTGAGCAGGGCCATGGTGGCCTGAAGATACAGACAGCAGAGGAGACTCCGGAAGACCAGACGTGTTTGTAAGGCCTACCCTGTTGCCAGGTCAGTTGCTTAAACACCGCAGGGCAGGCTGGACTCCTGGGCCTTCCAGGTCCCAGCCCCGCCCATCCCTGGTGACTTGAGCTCTAGACTCCAGACAGGCACTACGAGGCCTGGGCAACCCCAAGGTTTACTGCTTCCAGTGAATTCTCCCATTTGTTACTATAACCCAAAGGAAATGTTAGGGGAAAAGGATCGAACTTCTGGTAGGGAAACAGGCTCAGGGAAGGAAGTCTTGGTCATGCAGTCTTTGGAGATACAAGCACAGCACCCAGGAAAACTGGGTTAAGGACTTGCTAGGCCATAGAGTCCAAACTCCAGTTGCCCACCCCCTCTCACCATTAAAAACATTATCTGCCTATAAATCTGAGCCCAGCCATCAACAAAATCTCTTAAAAGTTGCCTACATTCCGGGCGCCTGGGTGGCTCAGTTGGTTGAGCAACTGCCTTCGGCTCAGGTCATGATCCCGGACTTCTAGGATCGAGTCCCACATCGGGCTCCCGGCTCCTTGGGGAGTCTGCTTCTCCCTCTGACCTTCTCCTCTCTCATGCTCTCTCTCACTCATTCTCTCTCAAATAAATAAATAAAATCTTAAAAAAAAAAAGTTGCCTACATTCCAAGAGCAAGAAGAATCCTTGGTGATATAAATAAAAATAGTGGTTATCTTCGGGGCTATCAACTGGAGGGGGCACAAAGTGTCCTCCTGGAGTGGCTGGGGAGAGTCTATACCTTGATCTGGGTGACAGCTGTACATGTGCTTACAGATTTTAACATTCATTGAGCTGCACCTTTGAGAGCTGTCCATTTATTTATATGTCAATTTTTATTTTTTAATTTTTTTAAAAGCCTTTATTTATTTGGCAGCGAGAGATCACAAGTAGGCAGAGAGGCAGGCAGAGAGAGAGAGGAAGGGAAGCAGGCTCCCTGCCGAGCAGAGAGCCCGATGCGGGACTTGATCCCAGGACCCTGAGATCATGACCCGAGCCGAAGGCAGAGGCTTAACACACTGAGCCACCCAGGCTCCCCTATATGTCAATTTTAAAAAGTTGTTCACGCTCGCACTTTCTAGTTCTTCATCTCTCACTCTCTTCTGCCCACTATCATCAAGTTTGTCGCTCTCTTTGTGAAACTGCCCTTGCCAGAGTCCTCAGAGATCTGCATACTGCTAAATTCAGTTCATTCTCCAGTCTCCCCTCCTGGGCAGTGTTTGACACTTGCTCCCTTGGCTCCTAAGTGCCCACACTCTCTCAGTTTCCTCCCCGCTCCCTGGCTGCTCCTGCTTAGCACCCGTGTGGGTCCTGCTTTCCTATCACAACCAAGAGGACTCTTCTAGCATTCAGTCCTGACTGCTGCCCTCCTCTGTCTACACTCACCTCCCCCAACACATCCAAGTCCGTGGCCTTAAATACCATCCACTCGCTTTGCCTCCCAGATCCAAGGCTTCAGTGCTGATCGCTCTCCCAAATTCCAGAGTCGCACACCCTGTGGCTGCCTCTGCATCTCATGTGGAATTTCCAACAGGCATCTCAAGGGTTGAGCATCCACAAATAATCCCTTGGTTTTCCTCCCTGAACCCGTTCTTCCCCAGTCTCTTTCCTGGACCCAGTCACAGCAATTCCGTCTGACCAGCTGTTCAGGCCAGAAATCTAGGAGTCAGGGTGGATGCTCTTCTTTCCCTACCCATATTCATGCATCAGCAAGGCTTGATTTTAGCTTCAAAACGTACCCCAAAGTCACCCCTTCCTGTGTCCCTGCCCTACCCAGGCCCAGGCCCTTCCCTTCCTTGGTGGATGAGGGCAGGAGTCTCCACTCTGATTACAGAGTGATTCTCCTAAAGCAGCTAGGATTACCCAAACAGGAGCCTTCCTGGCTCATTCCCTGCTCAAAAGCCCAGTGCTCCTCATCACACCAAGAACAAAACCCTGAATTTCTTTCCAGGGTTGCCAGGAGCTTGGTTTTGCTGACCTCCTTCCCCTAACTACCACCGTCTAAACACCTAGGCCTTCTTTATGTTAAGCCCTGTGCAACCCTTCTCTTCTCAGGGCCTTCAACTGGCTGATGCTTCTGTCTAGAATACACGTCTTTTTGCCCCCCCCCCTTTTTTTGAGAGTGAGAGAGACCATGGGGGAGGGTGCAGAGGGAGAGAGAGAATCTTTTTTTTTTTTTTAATTTATTTGACAGACAGAGATCACAAGTAGGCAGAGAGAGAGGAGGAAGCAGGCTCTCCACAGCAGAGAGCCCGATGCGGGGCTCAATCCCAGGACCCTGGGATCATGACCTGAGCCGAAGGCAGAGGCTTCAACCCACTGAGCCACCCAGGTGCCCCGGAGAGAGAGAATCTTAAGTAGACTCCCCGCTCAGCGTGGAGCCCAACTGCGGGTTCCATCTCACCACCCTGAGATCATGACCTTAGAGGAAATCAAGAGTCAAGACGCATGGGCGCCTGGGTGGCTCAGTGGGTTAAGCCTCTGCCTTTGGCTCAGGTCATGATCTCTGCAGGGAATCTGCTCCCCCCTCCCCTTCTGTCTGCCTCTCTGCCTACTTGTGACTTCTCTGTCAAATAAATAAATAAAATCTTAAAAAAAAAAAAAGAGGGGCGCCTGGGTGACTCAGTGGGTTGAAGCCTCTGCCTTCGGCTCAGGTCATAATCCCAGGGTCCTGGGATTGAGCCCCGCATCGGGCTCTCTGCTGTGGAGAGCCTGCTTCCTCCTCTCTCTCTGCCTACTTGTGATCT
>PISX010002654.1:0-133300 GCA_004024625.1 Mellivora capensis | reverse complement strand
TTTATTTATTTATTTATATTTTTTTGCCTACAGAGTTGTTTAGTCTGTCTCAAGTTAGACTGTATCCTGGAACCTAGCCTCCCATCGTGGAGCGGCCTCCAGGAACCGGCTCTGACCATTCTGGACAGATAGTGCCGCCCTAAGCGCCTGCACTCTAGGTTGGATTGCGGTGCGGGCAAAGGGAGTGCGGGTGTCGCCGAGGTAATCACGGCTAACCACGCTCCCCACTAGAGGGCGACCCTGCCTAGCTCTGCCAGACGTGGGGCTGGGCCTTGGATGGAGTCCCTCTCCTGTGCCGCCGCGAGGTCCTGTGCTCCCCGAGTCCTTAGAGGGGCCGGACCCATCATTTCCAGGGTTTGTCGAGGCCCCTCCAGGAACGGACTCAGTGGTTCGCGCCCGGAGTGGGCTACTGCAAGGCTACCTCCGACGGCTGAGGCAGCTCTGTCCGCACGTGGGCGTGGCTGGGGGGATCCGCGCGCTCAAGGAGCTCCTGCGGGGGAGACCGCAGTCCTATCCCGGGAAAAACGGGGAAGCTGAGGCTACCGCGGGGAATCGCCTTGTCTTGGGTCATGCAGCGAACCGCCCAGGGTGTAGGGGAGCCCCAGGCAGGACCCGTCCGGCTTTCAACTACAGCTCCGCCTCTCCCTCCAGAGCTGCAGAGACGTGGGGAGCGGGTGTCAGGCTCACCCACCCACTCGGCCTGGCCCGAGGGGCGGGGCCGCTTCAGCCCCGCCCCGCCCCCATTGGCTGCGGCACCAGGGGCGGGGCGCGGCTGCCAGATGTTGGGGCGGCGGCGGCGGCGGCGACCTGAGCTGCGGAGAGCGAGGAGCCGCGGAGCCAGGCGGAGGGCCGGGGCGCCGCTGGCCGGCCCGCTGGGCCCTCTCCGCGCTGCTCCCGCTGGAGTTGGAAGAGGAACTGGCAGGCCTGGCGGGGGCTCCGGCACGGGCATGCACAGCGCTCGGCTTGACAGCTTCCTGAGCCAGCTCCGCAGGGAACTGGTGAGGCTTGGGAGCGGGTGTGGCTTGTGAGGACGCATGTGGGGTGCCCCGCTGCCGTCCGGCCCGAACGATACACGGGTAGGGGGCCGCCCCGAATGCCCATCTGAGGCAGGATGGGGGCGGGGCGGCGCAGATGGCCCAGATGGCCCGCATCGGGTTTCGGACGGTTGGGAGCTGCAGTGGGCATCAAGTAACAGCCTCCCAGCTGGCCTTGCTGCCGGGGTGGCGGAGGGAGTTGGCGGGGAGAAACTTGTTTTGGGGCGGATCAGGGGCCTGCGAGGGACTAAAGAAGTGCTGTCGCTGTTTGGATGCCTTCTACCCCAGACTGACCTGTACCTCCTTCCCCTACCCCTCACCGGGCAAGTGCTCTTTCTCTGAAAGAGGCTGTGAGTTTTGGGGAGCTGAATCCCTCCAGAAGCAGGGATGCTCCCCCACCCCCAGCCCTGAACAAGACCTACTTCCCGATGCAGGCAGGCCTGCAACCCTGCCTCCAGCCCTGGTGGCGGGTACCGACTTGCCCAGCTCTGCATGCTGCAGCCTGCCAGACTGCCACCAGGTCGGCTGATGGGAGCCACATGAGCTACGTGTGCCAGCGCCCCCATACCGGCCGGGTGCCCGCTGGAGGCTGGCTGCGCAGGCCTGCAGGCCTAGCCAGCCCTCCTGGGCCTTCTGTTTGGGGACTGGTCTGGGTGACAAGTGCTACCCCCTCCAACTTGGGCCTTCTCTTCCTCCACAGCTGTGTGGCCGGGACACAGGCTCACCCCCTATGTCTGGCCCCCTTCCACCACCCCCCAAACCCGGCCCACGTGTTCTGCCCAGCCACCAACTCAGGGCCTCAGATGCTTTGGATGAGGACTCAGTCTGCTGTGTGGAAGAGGAGGAAGAAGGTGTGGTGATAGGTGACAAGGGTGTTGTCTTGGGGAGCCCCAGGGAGAATGCCCTGGACTGGGACTCTGGCTTCTCTGAAGTGTCGGGCAGCACGTGGAGAGAGGAAGAGCTGCCGGTACTCCAGCACCCAGCACCTAGAGCATGGCCCCCACGCAGACAGCGCCTCTCAGCCAGTGGCATTCCTCTGCCCAGCAGAGCTCCTGGGGCCAGTGCACCACCTGCCCACCGACCACGGCCCAAGTCTACCCCAGATGCCTGCCTGGAGCACTGGCGGGGGCTGGAAGCTGAAGACTGGACAGCAGCCCTGATGAACAGAGGTCGCAGTCGCCAGCCCCTGGTGCTGGGGGACAACTGTTTTGCCGACTTGGTGCACAACTGGATGGAGCTGCCAGAGGCAGCGGGTGAGGGGGACGATGGAGATGGGCCCCGTGCCCGTGCCCGGCCCCCTCAGTTCTTGCTCGGGCTCTCGGAGCAGCTGCGGCGCCAGCTGGCCAGGGCACGCAGGGCAGCGATGGCAGGAAAGAGACTATCATGCCCACCTCGCCCGGAACCCGAACTGCCTGCAGACGTCTCACGATTTGCAGCCCTCATGAGCTGTCGCAGCCGCCAACCCATCATCTGCAATGATGTCAGCTACCTCTGACCCTGCCCTCCAGTCTGGGACAATAAAGGCCTTTCTCTGGACTATCCTGGTTCCATGCCCCTGAGGCTCTAGGAGGTGGCTCCAGCCCTTTGAGGCACAGTCTAGGCAGGCGAATCTAGAGAGCCTTTTCTCTCCCTGCAAGGGTCCCGTTCACGTCCATGTCACATGCCCTGTGCATTACTGCCCCGTGTTTCATCATCCGTCTCCACTTATACCCTCCTGCGACAAGCATTTATTGAGTGCCTACTGTGGGCTCGGGATGCAGGGCTCCATGGAGCCGGAAGACAGGGCTGCTGTCTTGTCACACAGCTAGCTGGTAGTGCAGGGGTGGGAAGGTAGTGTCCTCCTCCTCACCCTCACAGCTGAGCTCCAGCACCAGCACCCGCTGCCCTGGCTGAGGCATCCGGCCTGTCACCTGCCGCACCAGTTCCGTCACCCTGGTAGTGTGGCAGGGAAGGAGTTGGGGGTGATTGGCTAGGTGAGCAGCGGGAGGCAGAGTGACTGGGGATGGACCCGAGGGTGCTGATGGGCCATAAGGAGCTCAAGCTGGGGGCAGGAGCAGCTCAAGACCGGAAACATCTGAAACTATTTTAGGAGCAGCAGGCAGGGCGGGCAGGAGGCAGGAAGCTTCGAGTCCCCTGGGAGTGGGCTGTGAAAGGGGGGCTTAGCGGGGTGTGGAGGAGTGATGGGGCTGGCCAAGCAGGCAGCTGGGAAGCCCCTCCTCAGGTTTTCGGTCCTCACCCCACCCCCAGCCCATTTGCTGGCTCCATTTGGCAAAAGAAAGCCTCAGGAGGGTGTGAGGGGCCCAAACGGGGTTGGGAAGAGGAAAGGCGTCATGTGTCCCAACGCCAGCCTCCAGGAACAGAACAAGGCCTGGCTGAAGCCTGGTGTGGGCTTACCTGAGAGCCAGGCGCTGGGCCTGCTTTTCAGGCGACCACCTTGCCGAGTAGAGCAGGCCCTTCCCAAACAGCAGCATCTTCACCCTCAGCCCAAATTGTTCCTAGAGAGAGACAGGTAAGGGGCCAGCTAGGCCAGGTCATGCCTGGCCTAAAGGCAGGGAGGGATGGGGCTCACCTCCAGATAGGCCAGCAGTAACTCCAGGGTCTTCTCTGGCTGCCCAGCGGGCACCTCCAGGCGGTTCCAACAGGTCCAGGTCCATGTCAGGGGATGTAACTGGGGGGGAGGGCAATGAGAGGCTTCTCACATAGACCCTCCCCTGACCCATTACCAGCAGCTCATGGCCCCTTTCCTAGAGGAGGAGCTGGACTAGAGGCAGGAAACAGAAGCCAGGGGGGTGGGGTTGGAAGGTGGGATCTGGGCCCAGAGTCCCAGCACCCTCCCCGCCTAT
This sequence comes from Mellivora capensis, assembly GCA_004024625.1. Lineage (NCBI taxonomy): Eukaryota > Metazoa > Chordata > Mammalia > Carnivora > Mustelidae > Mellivora > Mellivora capensis. The sequence continues at coordinate 129,423 of PISX010002654.1, read as the reverse complement.
GCTGGGGCCAGCACAGGAAATGGGGCTATGGGGCCCCCCGCACAGGGAAACAGGCAATCCATCACGCAGGCGGGTTGTGTGTGCGTGTGTGTGTGTGGTGGGGGGGTGGGGGGCATTGTTTCCTGAGGAAGCAGAAGCAGGGACGCTGCAGTCACTGATAAAGCTGCTTGAGCCTCAAACGCAAGGCTGGGAGCTGGGGGGGGTAACATCCTGCCCCCCTCCCGTCATTCCGTATTGCCAGGGTGTTGGACTACATGGGCACAGAGGATCAAGGGGCACAATGATCACTAGGGCCCCACTGGCTAAGATACCCCAGCAGGGACACAGTCCACAGAGGCCTCCTCTTCCTGTCCCCTTTCCTTCCCTATTTCAAGAGTCTTGGGGTTCTAGTGCCTGGAGATGAGGGTGGCAGGGGGCCAGGAAGGGGGCTCTGCCAGCTCCCCCAGAAAGCAGAGTGGGGTCAAGCTGAGACGAGGCCAGAGGTGAGTTGGGGGGGGGTGTCCTCTGCCCCCTCCCCCTCCACCATAGACAAAGGAGCTTATGTGCTAGCTGGAGGAGAGGCCCTTCACAAAAGAGCTCTGTGTACTATGCCCTGAGGGACCCCAGGCCTGCTCAGCAAAAGCCCAGTGCTGGCCCTTGACCTCTCCCCTCTCCCCTGGTGAGGGCATTTTCTCCCTCCCCTCTCCCGTGCCCCGAGAAAATGCCAACTACTGCCGAGCCTGGGCGCACAGCCAGGGGCATTCACAGCCCTGCACTCGGAGGAACACACACACACACACACACACACACACGGCCAGGAACGCCTGCATGTGTACTCACATGCACACCCATGCACACCCACAGCGAAGAAGAGCCCTGTACTCCCATCTGGCTTGTACACAGATGTACAAGCATGTTCCTTCCGTGCCCACACACCACAGGGCCAAGGATGCCCACACTCACACGCACAAAACGAATGCACACATCCCCACCCTTGGCGGTGAGCTCAGTGCCCTTTAACTCAGCTTGGAGGGAGTAGGCCAGGGTCCCCATGCCCTGCGGGGGCAGAAGTTAGGCTCTGTTGGGAGCTAGGGCTCTAGTGCCCCCTCCCTACCACCTCCCCCGTTAGGGGCTCTACTACAAGGAGGAGGCTGTGAGGCATGTCTGACTCCGCTAATGAGTTAAAGCTGCAGCAACCCCCAGAACCAGGTCAGGGGAGGGGTGAGAGGTGAGGGGTGGGGGAAGCTGATGGCTGCTTCCTGTGTCTGACAGGTCCCAGTCTGGCTTCACAGCAGGAAGCTGGATGGAGGGAGTCTTAAGGATTCCCCCAGAATCTGGGTTCTGGTGTGAGCCCAGAGCCAGAGGAAAGCCCGTTTTGATAGGTACAGGAAAGACCCAGGCCTGGCGGGGGGTGGGGGTGGGGTGTGAAGGGCTCACCTTCTGGACAGCTGGGGCGCAAGGCTCCCAGCGGTCGAAGCGGTTTTCGGCCAGATGCAGGTAGCTGTGGCGAAAGGCACGGAGGGGCCGTGGCCCGCCCACCACTTTGTACAGTTCCAGGCCCACCAGGCCTGCCACAGCTGCTGTGGTGGTGGCAATGGCTGGGATAATCTGGCCCACAATTCGCTTGCTCTGCCAAGGACAGGAGATTTGCTCTGGGCCTGAGGTGTAGGGCTAGGGTTTGACCCCCACCTCTGGGCCTGAGCCCCAGGGGGCAGAGTTACCTGTGAGCGGTTGGCAGGGGGGATCCCATAGTTCTGAGCTCGCAGGCTTGCTGCCGCTGCCACAAAATCCACATGGAAGTTGCTATCATTGTCCTGTGAGGCCCAAGTCCCAATAGAGTTAACATGGCCTCAGATTCCCTCACCATGGCTGACTGCGTGTCCCCACACAGGTTTTCCCACAGTTCTGGGGGCGGGGGAGGGATGCTGACATCTGCCTCCCTTATCAGATAAGGAAGCAGAGGCTCAGAGAAGGTGATCTGCTTTGGGGTTCCTGCTGGGAGGAGAATCCCAGGCCTAGGGAACTCCAAAGCCACCTTCTTAGCTCTTGACCTTCCCCAACAACCTCCACAGCTTGCCCCTCACCCCTGCTTGGGCTCCCACCTTCTCGAACTTCAGGGGCTCCAGGGGAGAGCTCCTGTTCCAGACCTTCAGCAGTTGGTGCAGCTTCTTCAGCTGCTCAGGGCCTGGCAGAGGCAGGGGGTGACAGGCAGGTCTCAGCACCCACCTCCCGCCCTCTCCCTGGAGCCTGGTGCCTAGTCTTTTTCTTCCCTAAGCCTAAACCGACTAAGTTCGGAGAGATCCCCTGATGGGTGCTGCAGTCTCTCCAGCAGCCCGAGCCCTGCGCGTGTGCGCGCACCTACGGAATTCTGTCCTCACCTGGGGACCATAGCTGGGGACTCTCCAGGGCCCAGTGGTTTCTGGAGTCTTTTTTGCTGAAAATCTGCCATGGGAACAGGGGTGTGGGGGTGTGGGCAGCAGGGAGAGGGCCTACTGAGGGGCTAGAGGATGAGCCCAAACCTCGAAAGAAGCAAGGTCAGAGGGCCCGAGAGAGAGTGAATTGGCAGCAGGGCCCCCAGGCCCCGTCTTCCTTCTGTAGCTTGGGCTCAGGACAGGGCCAGGCCTTTGGAGGGCAGCACAGGGGGCCAGACCCAGGGACCTCACCAAACTCAGCAGAAGCTCCAGCTAGTTCCAGGTCACTAGGAGAGATGGGGGCCAAGGCCTGGGGCACAGGCAGCGGCAGCGACTCCAGTAGTTCCCTGAGCGCCATCTGGTCCCGGGAGCCAGGGAGCCCGTGCATCTGGGCATACAGGTTAGCAGCTGCCAGCACGTAGAGGAGGTGTGTGTCCTGCGGTCAGACCAAGAGCATGCGCAGATGCGTGGGTGCATGGGGTGGGGGGCACCGGCCATTTGTGGAGCCACTGGAGTGCCTGCCTTGGTCTCACACGTGGACACCCACAGATGCACAAATGTGGCACAGGATCTTCAGCACCTGTGCCCCTCTGCAGAATACAGAGGTGCCTACCTCGGCTCTGAGGGGTCACATCCCCACCTTGGGGTTCCCAAGGGACCCCACTCACTTGGCTGGCATCAAACTCCAAGGGCTTGGGACACTGTTTGCCACCCGACCAGAAAAGAGTTCCATCCTCTAGCACCTAGGGGAAGGGAGGCTGTTGGGCTCAGTCTGGTCCCCCCAAACCCTCCGCCTCCTGATCCCTAGACACCCACTTTATCAGGTGGGAAATGGCTCAGCAGCTGCCTGATGCCATAATGGAAGCGTCGTTGCCAGTGGCCCAGAGCCCACACCACACAGTCTTGCCAGGTCTGTGGACGCCGTTTCAGGACACCCAGCACCTCCTCCAGCAGGGTCAGCACCTGCGGCCCATCTGTTTCTGCCAGAGAAGTGAGTGCCCTGCAGAGAGAGGAGGAGCTTTGAGGCTAAGCCTTGATGACTCTGATCTTAGGGGCTCTGGACTCCCATCTACCCCCTCTTGGTGGCCTTACTCTTGGTGGCGGTTGATGGTCTCAGCAGACAGATGGAAGAGCCCCTCAAACTCATCCCGGGCCCACTGTGGGGCAGAGAGTCACCATAAGGTGTCAGGCGGGGAGCAGGTCTGCAGCTAGGGGCGGAGCTGGGTGGGGTGGGGGGGTCTCTGGGGTGCTTCCTACCTGCAAGGTGTGCTCGACTGAGCTGGGGAAGTGCCGCAGGGTGCAGACAGGGTAGGTAGCCCCCTCAGCAGCTAAACCCGAGGGGGGCGCTCTGTAGACATCAGTCACATGTGGCACGAACACGTAAGCATGGCCTGAGGTGCCCTGTGTCCCCGCCTCCAGCAGTGGCTTCAGATAGTGGGTGCAGCGAGCAGCCACATAGTGGCCTAGCAAGGGGGCAGAGGGTCAGGAGTGGGGCTGGCATGGCCTTGAATAAGGGGCTGAGTGTCAAGTTTCCACTCACGGGCCTGGAAACTGTCCAGGGCAGCAGCCACGCCATCCACATGGGAGAAGAAATTGTCCTCGTAGATGTGCTCTGTCGTGGGATCCAGCGGGTGGGTGAGTGGGGTCACCTGCAAGTGTGAGTTCAGGCGACGAGTGGCCTCTGCGGCTACCTCTGCCTTGGGCCTCTGAGAAGAGAACAGGAAGATGTTGGGTGTGGGTGGGTGTTAAGGGGGGGCGCACCGTGGACAGTCCGGGATGCAAGACATGCATAGGGCCCAGCACTCACACCAATGTCCTGGGTCCTGAAGAGGAACTGACGGCTGAGATTGGAGCGCTCTATGTGGTCCATGTCGGCAATGGTCACGCCCCCGCTGTCCCCGGCCCCCAGGCCCATTAGGGCAAAACCTTTGAGCAGCTCACAGCCGATAGCTCCAGCACCCACCTGCAAGCAGGAGCAGCCTTAGCTGGAGGGCCTAGCCTGGCCCTCCCACAGACATCTCCCAGGTGGGCCACAAAGCTCACCAGCAGGTAGTGCTGCTGGCTCAGCTTCTCCTGAAAACCGGCCCCAAACACTGCGATTTGCCCATCATAGCGGTAATGTCTCTAGGGGACACAGACAGGGCTCAGTGATGGCTGTGCTGTGCCTCCCTCTCACGCTGACTTTTCCAGGTCAGGATTTCTGGACTGTTGTTCCTTCTCCTTCCCTGGTCTGAAGTTTGGAGAAGGCTTGCAGCCCTACCCTAGGTTCTTACCGGTGCACAGTCCTCCGGTGTGGGAAGGGGCTCCCCATCTTCTGGAAGGCAATCGAGGGCATCAAAGTAAAGCCACTGGTCCAGGGGCATGAACTTCCTGGAGATTGCCTAGAGGCCAGAACTTCAGGGTAGGGACTCCTGCCAGTTCCAAGCCGCCTTCAATCCTGGCTGGGCTTCACCAGACCAGTTAAGTCTCCAGGACCGCTGTCTGGTGCTGGCACCCTCCGCACCCACACAGATCTCCACACCCTTCCCAGTCTCATCCTGCCTGTACCTCTGCCCACCTTCAGCACTTCCTGGGCAGCCACCGCACCTACGATGGCTGCCATGGGGCTCAAGCCACCAGCACTACTCAGGGCTACTGTCTGCACTAGAGCCTCATCCAGCAGCTCTTCCAGCGGCTCTCCTTCTGTCCCCTTCAGTGGTTCCAGGGACCGGGCCAGACCCACCACCTTCTCTGCATCAGCCTGTGGAGGAGAACTCTGTGGGCACAGCAGCCCTGGCCTGGGCTCTCTCCCCAACTCAAACCCTTCATGAGGCCATCCCCTGATCCCACAGAAGACAGAGCAGTGCCTAAGCGTGAAGGCCCAAACCAGCTGTCAGACTGTGCGGCCCACCAGAGGATGCCTAGACCGTACCTGCAGAGACTTTGCCAACATGGGGAGACATTTCAGCCCAGAGCTGAGGGGGGAGGAGGCGGCTAGAGTCCCCAGGCCTTGTGCCTAGTACTTTTAGGGACCCGGTCTCTGGTCCAAAGACAGTGCTATCATTCCCTTTATGTAAGTGGGAAGCTGCCTCTGGGTTTATAACTCGGGTCTGTGAGATAATCACTATTGCTTCCTGGTAGGTGAGACCCCAATAAGATAGGCTCGGGGGAGAAGCAACGGGGCCACTCACAGGATCCCACGGCTGGGGCAGGTGGCCATTGAGGCTCTGGAACTCGTGCAGTGCACGGAAGGCCTGATGTAGGCAGCAGGCACGGTGAGCTTCCTTCGGACTCTGCGCCACCACATGGGGCTGAAGGAGAGCTACATCCAGGGGCTTCTGTAACAGGTACTCAGCTCAGGGTCAGGTTCAGAACACTGTGGGGCCCTTGAGGCTCCCAAGCTCCCCCATCTCAGACGCACTTGCACTCACATGGCTCACAGTCTTGGATCTCTTGACCTCAGTGACGGCCCCACCACGCAAGTAAGGGGAGAAATTTGCTGTGTTCCCAATCTCCAAGGTTCCGTCCTCTGGGGGAGATCCAGCCTCGTCAGTATGACCTCTGAACCTGAGTTTTTCTTCATACCCTATCCTGTCTTGTGCCTCTGTCCTTGACCTTGCTCCACACTGAGGAAGGTGGGGAGAGAACCTATGCCCAAGGACCAGGCTGCGTGTACCCCCCGGGGTGGGGGCTTGAGGGCTGAGTGGGTAGGCTTACCCTGCACACCGATAGGCCGGGGATCACAGCCGTTGAGCTCAACCATGCCCTCAATGCCTGAGAAAGTCACCAGATCCCCATCGCGGAAGTAGCGGGCATCAGCCTCTTTTCTCAGAGTGAGAATTCCAGGGGAGCCCTGGAGAAGAAGTGGCTTGGCTCAGGGGTGCCCCTGCTTGGTCAGCAGCTGAGCATCCACACTTCACCACCCACCTGGGAGATGTGCTGGATGGCAGCTGTCAGAGGCTCTGCCTCTGTAGGGTCCTGCACGGTGAAGTCTTCACCAAAGTCACAGAACAGCTGCCTGTGGTGGGGTGGCAGGGGTCACTGAGCCAGCCCAGCGGTTACTCACCATGCTTGCTGCTAAGGGTGGGAGACACTAGGCACATCCCAGAAGGCCAGCCCTGGGGAAGGGATGCTGGGAGAGGCTTGGACGCTGGAACTTGAGGGAATTACTGGAACAGGTGTGGAGACTGGGGTGGAGGGAGCAGAGGGTGGGACTGGGGGCTGCAATCAGGAGGGGATGCTAGGACAGGCCCAGGGCTGGGGGCGGAGGGGCACAGGAGCAAGCCTGGGGATCTGGCCAGCCCCAGGGACAGGACCAGGCCAGTTGCCACCCGTGTTGTGGAAGGTCAGGCAGGGAGTCTCACTCACCCCACAAGGCCCCGAATATCGGCCACCAGAAAGCAGATTTTGAGCTTGTGGCATAAAGCGCCCACCTCCAGCTGCTCCTCCAGCTTTGAGGCAGTCAGCACCACCACCTGGGTGGACCCCATGATCAGCAGAGCCAGACCCGCTGCTCAGCGCAGGGCCAGAGGAAGGGACCGGGCTCACCTGAAGAGCAGGGCAGGGAGGGTACCTGGAAGTCCAGCAGTAGCTCCTCGGTGATGTCGCCTGTGTGCACACACACCTGGACGGCGCCGTTGAGCTTAGCCACAGGTTCCTGAGATGCCTCAGCCCTACTCTTTTTCAAGTCCTTCTCGGAGAGGAAAAACTAGGGCGAGACCCAGTGTGCCTCGAGCAAGGGGATTTCTCTTGGCCCCCCCCCCCACCCTGGCCTGGGAACCCATAGCACCCTTCCCATGCCCCTCACCTGGGAAGCCAGGTCAGACCAACAGGTGGGGTGGGGGTCGTGCAGCGTGAGGCTGCCCACACCCATCAGGACCAAGTTTTTGGCCACCTCGGCCCCCAGACCCTGAAGGCCCGATAGTAGGACCTTGGCTCCCCGAATCTTCTGCATGGCCGGCAAGTCCAGCACATACCTGTGGAGGGTCAATGAGAAGGTAGGCAGTGGGAGGCCAGAAGTCAGGAGGCCGCCCCACTCCCTTCCCCACCTCGAGCCTCACAGCTGCCGTGAGTACAGCTGCTCATCCAGCAGCTTGGCGGTCTCCAGGACACCCATCCTCGGGCGGGAGGCAAGACGGCAGGATGCAGCTCTTATAGACAGGGTCACTGTGTGGGAGGCTGTGCCCACGGAGACCAGCAGCCCACAGCAGCCAGTGCAAAGATGCACTAAGTTTCTGGGAGTGAAGGACGCTACTGCTCACAGCTTTCTTCCTGGCTTTTCTGTCATTTCAGGGAAAATGAAAGTGAAACTAGACTGCCCCAGCTCCTGGTCCTGCCTCCAGAGAGATCTGGCAACTGTAGGGCACAGGCAAAGTGGGACAGAACCCCAGGATATTTGGCTTCTGGGAAAGCAGGTATCTTTTTCTTTTTTTTAAGACTTATTTATTTGAGAGAGAGAGAGAGAGCAGGTGCATGTGAGTTGGAGGAGGACCAGAGGGAGAGAATCTTCAAGCAGACTCCCAGCTGAGCATGGAGCCCAAGGACGTAGGGTTCCCTCCCAGAACCCAGGAGATCATGACCTGAGCTGAAACTGAGAGTTGGATGCTCAACCAGCTGAGCTCCCCAGGTTCCCCAGCAGGTATCTGTCTTGAGGATAGGAGCCATGGGAGGGACGCAGGTGGGCTGGAGACCATGGTCTCCTGTAGGTCCCTAGATGTCCCAAACCTCGGGCCCCATCCCCCTCAGTGTCACTGCCTGAATGGGCTTCCTGCCCACAGAGTGCTGGCAGGAGACCCCGTGTCCTGAGGACTCACCTGGTCCCTAACACAGGACAGAGCTGGTCCCATTCCAGAGGCTGTGGGAGCTTGTAAGGCTTACATTGCCCCATCGCACAGACACAGGTGAAGCCTGACATCTTTGGGAGTACCTACTTGGCCCTGGGCCCACTCCTGAGGATAAGGATTCCCCCTTGCCCACAGCTGCCAGCTCAGAACAGACGGCAGTCCTAAGTGGCCAGTCAGAGAATGAGTCCTGGGACTCAAAGAGAATGATCAGTCTCTGAGTGCCAGACCTCAGAGTGGCACCCATGGGGAGGCTGTGGTCATGTGTGTCCTTACTTTTCCTTTCAACTTTTATCTTGAAATAATTACAGACTCAAAGGACATTGCAAAAACAGTAGAGGTGGGCGCCTGGGTGGCTCAGTGGGTTAAAGCCTCTGCTTTCGGCTCAGGTCATGATCCCAGGGTCCTGGGATCGAGCCCCACATCGGACTCTCTGCTCCACGGAGAGCCTGCTTCCTCCTCTCTCTCCCTGCCTGCCTCTCTTGCCTACTTGTAATCTCTGTCTGTCAAATAAATAAATAAAATCTTAAAAAACAAAACAAAACAGTAGAGGTCCTGTGTACCTATCGCCCAGAGATGTGTCCTTTTGTCTCCTTAAGAACTTGGGGCCAGTTCTCTGGAGGGTAGACCACAGGTCTCCATAAGACTCCACAACAGCTAAACCAGATGTGGTCATGGATTCTTTTTTTTTTTTTTTTAAGATTTTATTTATTTAGGGGCGCCTGGGTGGCTCAGTGGGTTGAAGCCTCTGCCTTCAGCTCAGGTCATGATTCCAGGGTCCTGAGATCGAGCCCCGCATTGGGCTCTCTGCTTGGCAGGGAGCCTGCTTCTCTTCCTCTCTCCCTGCCTGCCTCTCTGCCTGCTTGTGATCTCTGTCTGTCAAATAAATAAATAAAATCTTTAAAAAAAGTATTTATTTATTTAGCAGAGAGAGAGAGAAAACAGCAGGGGGAGCAGCAGGCAGAGGGAGAGGGAGAAGCAGGCTCACAGAGCAGGGAGCCTGAAGCAGGGCTCGATCCCAGGACCCTGGGATCATGACCTGAGCCAAAGGCAGACACTCAATGACTGAGCCACCCAGGCGGTACCCCCCTTTTTAAAAATTGAGGTAAAATTCATATAACATTTTAAAAACCACTTTAAAGTGTTAAGTGTACTCACAACGTTATGCAGCTATCAACGCTCTGTAGTTTCAAAATTTTTCATAACCTACGGAACACCCCCCACTGCATTAGTGACTGTTCATCCCCTACCCCGATCCCCTGGCAAATACTTAGATTCTTTCTGCCTCCAGGGATTTACATAGTCTGGATGTTTCTGTAAAATGAATCATACAAAATGTGACCTTTGATATCTGCTCTCTTTCACTCAGTGTGTTTTTGAGGGTCATCCAAATTATAGCATGTATCAGTACTTCGTTTCTTCTTACGGCTGAAAAATATCCCATCATATGACTGTATCATGATTTGTTTATCCAGTCACCTGCGGATGGACATTTGACTTGTTTCCATTTACTGGGAGTGTCACATGTACTGGGTACAGAAATCAGGGCCAGACTGTCTTCTTCTGGCTGGCTTACTTCACTTAGCAAATATCTTCAAGGTCCATCCATATTGTAACATATTATAGAATTTCCTTCCTTTTTTAAAAAAATTTATTTATTTGACAGAGAGAGATCACAAGTAGGCAGAGAAGCAGGCAGAGAGAGAGAGAGGAGGAAGCAGGCTCCCTGCCTAGCAGAGAGCCCGATGCGGAACTCGATCCCAGGACCTTGAGATCATGACCTGAGCTGAAGGCAGAGGCTTTAACCCACTGAGCCACCCAGGCGCCCCAGAATTTCCTTCCTTTTTAAAGCCACATCATAGTCCTTAGATGTATGTACCACATTTTGCTTATTCATTCACTGGGGGATGGATACTTGCAGGGTTTCCATTCTTTAGCTATTGTGAATAAAGGTGTTATGAACATGGTGGTACAAATCTCTCTTCGGGATCCTGCTTCCAGTTCTTTTGAGTAAATACGCAGAGGGGGAATTGCTGGATCATATGGTAATTCTATTTTTAGTTTTTTGAGGAGCTGCCATACTGTTTTGCAGAGTGGCTGTACCATATGACATTCTCATCAACAGTGCACAAGGGTTCCAATTTGTCCAAATTCTTCCTATAACTTGTTTTCTGTTTTTTAGATACTAGCCATCCCAATGGGTGTGAAGTGGTATCTCATGGTAGTTTTAATTCATACTTCCCTAATGTTTAGTGATATTGAATATCTTTCATGTGCTTATTGGCCACTCAGCGTCTTTGGAGAAATGTCTATTGCAGTCTTTTGTCCATTTTTTTCTTCAAAAATTTTTTAAAAGATTTTATTTATTTATTTGACACACAGAAAGAGATTACAAGTAGGCAGAGAGGCAGGCAGAGAGAGGAGGAAGCAGGCTCCCGAGTTGAAAGCAGAGGCTTAACTCACTGAGCCACCCAGGTACCCTTTTTCCTCAAAATTTTATTTAAATTCTTGTTAGGTAACATACAGTATAATATTGGTTTCAGGAAAATTCATTGATTCATCACTTACATGCAACACCCAGGGGTCATCACAAGTGCTCTCTTTAATACCCGTCCCCCTTCTAGCCCATCCCCCCACCTCCCTCACTCCGTCAACCCTCAGTCTGTTCTCTAAGAGTCTCATGGTGGAGTGCCTGGGTAGCTCAGTTGGTTAAGCATTTGCCTTTGGCTCAGGTCATGATCTCAGGGTTCTAGAATTGGGCCCCTTGTCAGGCTCCCTGCTCACCCTCCTGTACCCTCCTCCCCTCCCCTGCCACTGCTCATGCTCTCTCTCTCTCTCAAATAAATAAACTCTTTTTTAAAAAAGTCTCTTATGGTTTATTTCCCCCACTCTCTGCCTTATATTCTTCTGTTTTGTTTCTTAAATTCCATGTATGAGTGAAATCATATGATATTTGTCTTTCTCTGACTTATTTCATTTAGCATAATACACTGTAGCTCCTTTTATATCCTTGCAAATGGCAAGATTTCATTCCTTTTGATGGCTGAGTAATATTCCATTGTGTGTATATACTACATCTTCTTTATCCATTCATCGGTCGATGGACATGGGGTTCTTTCCATAGTTTGGCTATTGTTGATAATGCTGCTATGAACAAAGGGTGCATGTACACCTTCAAATCTGTAGTTTTGTATCCTTTGGGTAAATCCCTAGTAATGCACCTGTTGGGTCACAAGGTACTTATATTTTCAACTTTTTGAGGAACCTCCATTTTTTTTAAAAGATTTTATTTATTTGAGAGAGAGAGAGAGACAGCCAGAGAGGGAACACAAGCAGGAGTGGGAGAGGGAGAAGCAGGGTTCCCACAGAGTAAGGAGCCCAACACAAGGCTCCATCACAGAACCCCGGGATCATGACCTGAGCTGAAGGCAGATACTGAACTGAGCCACCCAGGCGGCCCTTGAGGAACCTCCATACTGTTTTCCAGAGTGGCTGCACAAATTGGCATTCCCACCTACATTGCAAGAGAGTTCCCCTTTCTCTGCATCCTCACCAACATTTGTTGTTTCCTGTGTTGTTAATTTTAGCCATTCTGACAGGTGCAAGGTGGTATCTCATCGTCTCTTGCCCATTTTCTTTTTTTTTAAAGATTTTATTTATTTATTTATTTATTTGACAGAGACAGAGATCACACTAGGGAGAGAGGCAGGCAGAGAGAGAGGGGGTAAGCAGACTCCCCGCTGAGCAGAGAGCCCGATGCGGGGCTCGATCCCAGGATCCTGGGATCACGACCTGAGCCAAAGGCAGAGGCTTAATCCACTGAGCCACCCAGGTGCCACTCTTGCCCATTTTCAAATTGGATTTTTGTTTTTGAGTTTTATAAGTTCTCTGTATATTTGGGATATTATCCCTTATCAGATATATGGCTCAAAAATACTTTCTCCTTTCTTTGGGTTGCCTTTTTACTATGTGGACAGTATCCTTTTAAAAATTTTTTTTGATAGAATTGCCAGTGAAGCTTCTTGTTCTGGGCTTTTCTTTCTTGGGAGTTTTTCTTTGTTTTTTTAAAGATTTATTTATTAAAAGAAAGAGAAAGAGTGTGTGCACGTGTGAATTGGAAGAGGGGCAGAGGGAGAGAATCTCCAAGCAGACTCCCCGCTGAGTGCGGACGCCGCCCCCCTCCCCCCCAACACAGGGCTCCATCCCATGACCCGTGGGATCATGACCTGAGCCAAAACCAAGAGTCAGACACTTAACGGACTGAGCCAGCTAGGTGCCCCATTTTGGGAGTTTTTTGAATACTGGTTCAATCCCCTGACTAGTTGTAGGTCAATTCACATTCTCTCTCTTCTTGAGTCAGTTTTGTTAGTTTCTGTGTGTCTACAAATTTGTCCATTTCAATTAAGCTATCCAGTTTGTTGGTGTACAGTCGTTCACAATATTCTCTTATAATCTTTTCTGTTTCTGTAGAATTGGTTACAGCATTCCCATTTTCATTTAACTTTGGTAATTTGTCTTTTTTCTTTTAATCAATTTATTTAAAAGTCTGCCGATTTTGTTGACCTTTCAGAGAAGCAGCTCTTGGTTTTGTTGATTTTCTCTAACATTTTTTAGGATTCTGACACTAATTCCTATGTGTGTTTTATTCTATACCACCAAGCAATTCTCCAATGCTAACTGCGCATCCTGCAATTCAACTGAATTCTGAGACCAGCTACCTGGAGACGACCTCAGACCCACTGCCTGCTCTGGCACTGGTTAGCTACTTTTGCATCTGGAGCTGCTATCCCCACCACCATGAGGAATGACGGACGGTGGCTGGGTCAAGCCCGGCTCTTCCTCTGCCAAGTACTTTCCCAGTTGTCTGATCTGGTAGCAGAGTTCTGAAAGAGTTGATTACAATTGCTCCTTCCATGTCTTTGCATTTAGGTCTAGCATAGTTGTTTTGTTACTATTTTGTAACCATCACCACTATCTATTTCTAAAACTTTAGAATCACCCCAGGCAGAGGGGAGGTGGGAGAAGTAGGTAAAGGGGATCAAGAGTACCCTTATTGTGATGAGCCCTGAGTAATGTATGGAAATGTTGAATCACTATACTGTACACCTGAAATTAATATAACCCTGTATGTAACTATCCTGGAATTAAAAAAAAATTTTTTTTTAAGCAGGCTCAATGCTGGGCCTGAACTCACGACCCTGAGATCAAGACCTGAGCTGAGATTAATAGTTGGATGCTTAATTAACTGAGTCACCCAGACACCCCAACTCAGTTTCCTAGGCATCTCAGTTGTTAGGCATCTGCCTTCGGCTCAGGTCATGATCTCAAGGTCCTGGGATCAAGGCCCACGTTGGGCTCCCCGCTCAGTAGGAAGCCTGCTTCTCCCTCTGCCGTTACCCCTGGTTGTGTTCCCTCTCTCGCTGTATCTCTGTCAAATAAATAAATAAAGCCTTAAAAATAAATAAATGAATGGTTGGGGGGAGTTTATGTAGCAAGAAAACAAATCACCCGACAGAAACTCTCTAACCATTAAGTAACAACTCCTCCTTTTCTCCTCACACTAGCTCCTGGTAACCTCAATTCTATTCTCCTTCTGTCTCTATGAATTTAGCCATTCTAGATTCCTCATTTAGGTGAAATCATACAGTATTTGTCTTTGGAGTCTGACTTACTTCCTCAGGGTCGTAAGTTCTCAACCTGCGAAGCTGACTCATCAGGCTCCCACAATTGGGAGGTTAGGGCTATTGTCCCCAGTTTAAAGGAGCAGAGACACCCCAAGAGGTAGGGAGTTTGCTAAGATCACTCGGCTGGCCTGGAAGCCTATTAGGCAGCCACAGAGGGCACCCTAACTAGATGCTGCGCTTCTCCTCACCAAACCTCCTTGGTTCAAGGTGGCAGCAGAAGAATCTGGCTCCCACCATGAAGAGCATTACTTTCTCTCTGTGTGGCCCCTCCGGATGTGCTGGAGGCACCTGGGCGTGCTCAGCCTGAAGCACGCGGGCACCCACCTTCATTCCCTGTGCCAGGCCCACGCTGGGCCCAGTGGAGAGAGGAACCCCCATGCAGTAGTGAGAAAGAGAAGTCTAGGAGACCTCAGGCAAGCTAGAGGTCACAAGGGGAAGTCTGGGAGAAAGTGCTCTTGAAGTTAAGACCCAAAGGTCACAGATTATTTATTTTGCTTGCTGGGAGTTCCCTGTATGGCTATACCTGTTTACCTAATTGCTTTCCAGCCTATGGCATTTGGCCTGTGCCCAGCTTAGAGACTGTGGACAAAACTGCAGTGATTTAGGGGCACCTGGGTGGCTCAGTGGGTTAAAGCCTCTACCTTTGGCTCAGGTCATGATCCCAGAGTCCTGGGATCGAGGCCCGCATTGGGCTCTCTGCTCGGCACGGAGCCTGCTTCCTCCTCTCTCTCTGCCTACTTGTGATCTCTGTCAAATAAATAAATAAAATCTAAAAAAAAACAAAAAACAAAAACCCTGCAGTGATCTCATTCCTGCTGGGGTCTCCTGGTGCCCTATGAGGGGGCACATGCCTCAGGGTAGGGCTACTGAGTCTAGGTGAAGGTCCCATTTTAGAAAATTATGCCAAATGGTTTGTCAAAGGTTGATGCAAACTTATACTCCCAGAGCCATGAAGAAAAGATTCTTTTTTATTTTACATAGAAATCTCCCCTTCCCCCCCAACCATCCTCTCCCTACCACCATCCCCATCCTGCTCAGCTCTGGCCATGCCAAGCAGCAAGTCAGAAGCAGGCAGAAGCTTGGGCAGGCTGAAATTGCCCAAGAAGCCCCAGGCACTTTGGTCCACACAGTCAACAAAAGACCTTAGTCTCGAGAACCAGCAGCAGCCCAGGCACATCGGCTATAAATAGGAGCCTTCAACAAGGAGGAAGTTCTGCTGGTCTCACTTCAGCAGCCACACGTAGGCCCAGTATGGTAGACCCAGTTGGGGTGGGGGTGGGGGGGCAGGCAGGGTGAGTGCAGGAAAAGCAAGGCTTCTGGGCCTCACCCTCACCCCCATCTTTTTGTCTACCCTTGCCCTTGGGGCTGGTCCTGGAAGAGGGGCCATGCCCCCCACGCCCCCTGCTGAGCCAGTCCTGGCCTGTAACTTGGAGGTACAATATCTGGCCATTGATCTGGCTCACTGTTCTCACTACCACAGGAAGGTGTCCAGCTTGGCCTGGGAGGGAGGGAGCGCTCGTCTTGCCACCACTCTCTGCTTAGTCTTGGGCTTGGGTTTCACAGGCAGTGGGCGGATCGTAGACGTGTCAGTCTGAAGAAGATGTCAAGGAAGAGGCCTAAAGAAGAGACTGGGCAGCAAAGGCTTAAGCTTGGGGGCTGGGCAGCTCTACTCTACTGAGTGAGGTCTAGCTCTGCACACCTGAGGCTGTAGCCACTGCCGGGCTGGGGGCTGGGGGTACAGGTGAGGGACAGTGTGGCTAGCTCAGCTCCACCCAATGTTACAGAACAAGGATACAGGTTGGATGAATTTTGTCCGACCTCCAAGCCCATCGAAGCCTGTCCTTACCTAAAGTAGAAGGAAGAAGCGAGTGGGCCAGGCTAATAGGCTAGGGGGCTGGCCACCCAAGAGCACTGGCACTTGTCCCTTGTGGGAAGCAGTGCAGATACTCACTGTATCTGTGCTGCGGCAGGGCTCTGCCTTGGCTCTTTTGGGCTGTTTCTGGCCGAGGACGGCATTCCGGATGAAGACAGGAAAGGCACTGGCCAGCTCCTCATCTGGCTCTCCCACACAGCGCTGGCCGCCCAGTGAGAGGTGGGACTCCTGGAGGGCAAACCCCAAAGCCAGACCTGATGAGCCCGGTGGCAGCAAAGGACGGGGCGGGTTGTGGCAGTGGAACAGGGCCAGAACCTCTGGCACCTCACCCGGATGCAGAAAGGATAATGAGAAGAGTTCCCAGGTAGTTTCAAAGTGTTTCAGTCCTGGGCCAGGAGTGAGAGGGCTCTGGCAAGACCCTGCCCCCTCAGCGGCCCAGCTTCACACTCAGTCCTGGCAAGGGTTGGATGGTGACTGCCTCACTTCTTCTGGGAAGCCTTACCTCCTTGGGGCCTTTAGCCATCTTCTTGGGGATGTCCTGAACGGGAGAGCTGCGAGAGCGAGACATGAAGGCAAGAGGCAGGTGAGCAAGACACAAGGCCAGGCAAACCAGGCTCAGCACACAGCCCTTAGGGAGCCACCACGGGGCACGGCTTCTGTAATGGCAGTGTGCTGGGCAAGGCCCCTTGTTCAGCCCCACCCCACGTGCAGGTCTCTGAACAGCTGGACATGATCACAGCTGCCAGAGTGGGGAGGGGGAAGTTGAAACACTTTCTAGTCTTGTGGCTTCCACTTGGAGCCAAGCTAATTCCAATGCTTCCCAAGGCCTCAGGCACCATAGCATGTCCTGGGCTCTTTGTGGGGCTGGAAGCCCCACTGACTCACCACCCACAGGAGGAAACCCAGTCATGTCCATACAAGCAGAAGGCACCTCGTGAGCTAAGGCTTAGCCACATCTGCCCAGAGAGGGGCCACCAGCTCCATAAGACCCTTGGTTGAGAGCTTAGAAAGTGTTCTCATTACACAGGGCTAGGCTATCTTCCTAGATAATCTGTGCAGGCAGGGTCTGGGAGGAGAACTGATCATGGCCCAGGCTGTGGCCATTCACTCCCAGCTCCAGAACTAGACATAGTATTTCCATCTAATTCCTGGGGACACTAGCAGCTGAATACCCTCTCCTGGTATTTACCCAGGTAGATAAAAGGATAGTAATGTAGCTCTGACCATGTGGCTTCTCAAAGCCATGAGGACAGAGCCAAGATTGGGCCTGTCAGCTCTGGAGCCCTCCACTCCTGCCCTCATAGCCTGTGGTGAGGCTACATGATGACCATGGGAAGAGTCTCCACTTGCTGCAAGTTTGGCCCTGGGGAGGTAGATCCAAGGTGGAAACATCCTGGGTTCCCCCACCCTCCCTTTAGGTCCTAAAGATGATAGAAATGTCTTACCCTTTATAGCAAAAGAGACAACATCAAGAAACCAGTGCCCTAGGCACTTGTAGGTCCCGACTGCAGCCCATATGCCCAAGGGTTGCTTTCCACGGCTACCACGCCTGACCCCGTATGACATAGGTATCTCCAGCCCTGAGGGCGGGGAGAGGTGGCGAGCCCAGCTGGCTCTCCCTTTTGCCCTCTCCCCAGTAGTCTTCCACCTTCACTGCCTAACACCTTGATTTCTTTCTCTCATCTCCAAAGTCTCTGATTAAGGAATGCCCGTGGAGGCATTCCCAGTCCTCTACACCCCTAGTACAGGTCCCACCAGCCCCCTGCAGCTCCCCACAGCTTCTTACACCTGCCCCATGGGATAACCCCTTAGGTGATAGAGTCCTGGGCTCCATGATTTGAGATGGTCCTAAGCATGAGCCAAAGAGGCACACAGTAGAAGAGGAAGTTCAGAGTCCCTGGCCCGGGACTCTGGTGGGCAGGCATTCAAGGTATGGGGAGCACACACATCCCCCAACACCATCAACCCAGACCTGACCCTACTGGGACCCCTGTGTTCTCTCCAACTCACATTACAGCACATTTGCTTAAAGGGTGATAGTGATGACTAAAACAAACAAGAGAAGAACTCAAGAGAGGGAAGAAGAGGTGGTCAGAATCAAAGTCATGGCCAACCCCAGGTGACCCTCACTACCCTGTCAGCCACTTGGAGTGACAAAGGCAGGGCCAGCAGAGACCTCTTCGTTATCCTCCCTCAAAGCTGAGGACAGGGCTGGGGACTACTACTTACTGTGCTATCTCTTGGCAGAGCTTCTTGGCACGGCCATGATGGATGCTAGAAGCCTGGGATGGAGGGGTGTTGACATCAAAGGTGGCATTGAGGTCAATGTCCTCACCAAAGGCTGGTCGGCGAAGCTTTAGGCTCAGCATCTCCATAGGGGCTGGGCTATAGGCAGATTGGCCTGGTTACTCTGGACCACCATGGCAGTCCAGAAGGACAACAGTCCCTGAAGCATCAGTGATGGCCTGGTTCCAGGGGTCTGGAGCCCACATCTGGCTTAGGGCCACCCTGCAAGGAAGCCTGAATTTCTATGGAAAAAACCACGTGGCTTAGTGCTTCAGTCATGGGACCAGTGAAAGTCTTCAAGACATGGAAGGAAGAAAGCAAAACACACACAAACCCCAAGCGTACAAACAGAAGGCTGCATTTTGACCAAACAGCTTCATTTGTCAGAATGTAGTGCAAGGGGCCACAGATGTGCCCACAGACTGATGGAGACGGCAAATGACACAATATTGGAAATGGTCAAATGACTCCCCAGAGGGCTGGCACTTTCACAGCCTGAATATGATGCAGACATTAAACTCATGTTTTTGGAGAGTAAACTTAATAACATGGGGGAAATGCTCATATGTGACATTTAAAAAGTAATATGAAACTCTGTGATAAAAGGAAAAACAGACAAGTTGGACTCCAAAAAGATTTAAAATTGTGTGCACCTAAAGACACTGTTTGGGCACCCAGATGGCTCAGTCAGTTGAGCATCTGATTCTTGGTTTTGGCTCAGGTCATGATCTTGGAATTGTGGGATCAAGCCCTCCATTGGGCTCTGGGCTTGCAGCAGAGTCTGCTTGTCCCTCACCCCCTGCTCCCATGCTCTCTCTCTCTCGCAAATAAATAAATAAAATCTTAAAAAAAAAAAAAAGACATGGGGTGCCAGGGTCGGTCAGTCATTAAACGTCTGCCTTCAGCTGAGGTCATGATCCCAGGGTCCTGGGATTGAGCTCCGCATCCGGCTCCCTGCTCCACGGGAAGCCTGCTTCTCCCACTCCTACTCTGCTTGCTTGTGTTCCCTCTCTCGCTGTCTCTGTCTCTGTCAAATAAACAAATAAAATCTTTAAAAAAAGAGATACTGTTAACAGAGTAAGAAGGTGATCCACAGAATGGAAGAAACTATTTGCAAATCATCTCTCTCCTAGAGGCCTAAAATTCAGAATATAGATAGATAGAACTGAAGCCCTATAATGGAAAACAAACAAGCTAGTTCAAAACTGGGCCCAGGGCCTGAATAGACTTTTCTCCAGAAAAGATCTACAGATGGCCAGTAAGCCCATGAAAAGATGCTCAACGTCACTGGTCATTAGGGTGATACACATCAAGGTTACCATGAGCTATTACTTCACACCCAGGAGGATGGCTGCTAGAAACAACAACAAAAACCCAAACTAACAGAAAAGAACAAGTGTAGGTGAGGATGTGGTAAAATTGGAACCCTGGGGTGCCCGGCTGGCCCAATGGGCAGAGCAGGCGACTCTTGATCTCGGGGTCATGAGTTCGAGCCCCACATTGGGTATGGAGATGACTTAAAAATAAAATCCTGAAAAAAAATTGGAATCTTTGTGTACCGTTGGTGGGAATATAAAATGGTACATCTGTGGTGTAAAATAGTACAGCAGTTCCTCAAAAAGCTAAAAATAGAACTACCATATGATCCAGCCGCTCCACTTCTGGATATACATCCAGAGCTGATCTAAAGACATCTAGGCAGAGCTGAAAGCTAAAAGAGCTGAAAGCAGGATCTCAAAGAGACATCCGCACAGCTATGTTCATAACTGCATACTCACAACAGTTAAAAGGTGGAAGCAACCCAGATGTCCGGCCACCAGCGAACGTATAAGCAAAATGTGCTATACACATCCAACCTGCTACAACACAGGTGAACCCTGAGGACCTCACGTTGAGCCGAGTCACAAAAAGACAAACACCGAATGATTCCCCTTATATGCAGTATCTGGAGTAGTCAGAATCATAGAGACACAAAGTAGAGTGGTGGGTGCTGGGACTGGAAAATGGAAGTTATTGTTTAAGTATAGAGTTTCAGTTTTTCAAGATGAAAAGGGTTCCAGAGGTGGCTGGTGGAGATGAGATCACATCACGTATGTAATGTTACCGAACTGTGCCCTTGAAAATACCGGTAAATTTTGTCAGGTATGTTTTACCACTGTAATTTGGGAAAACAATTCTGTGCAGTATTGCTGCACACACATTTCCCCCCACCCCACCTTTCCCCACATAGAGAGAAAGGATTAGAAGAAAATATAAACATGTAAACAGCGACCTCTGTGCTAAGTCCGTATTTTCCAAATTCTCAATGATGAGTATGTTGTTACCTTTGTAATGAGGCCTGGTGGTATTCTGTTAGAAAACTGCAGCTAATAGAATTTTTCCAGCCTACCCAGGCCTGGTGGGGCTCCCTAGCTCCTGTGGTCAGAGAACTCCGGGGAGTGGCAGGGCAGCCCCAAGAACATCCTTCCCTTAGGGACCTTGTCATCGGGGGTGTCCAAAGCCCTACTCCCACTGCTCAAGGACAGAGGGATGTTCTGTGAGGGTCTGAGTCCCTGACCGGGAGCCCACTGGGGTGTGTGGATTGGAGGAAAGCGAACTACCTGCACTGATTTGGGTGGATAAGCAATGTGGGAAGCTTGGACTATCTCTTCCTTTCCCTGGCCAGGTCCCTGGAGGCTCTACCCCTTCTTGCCTGCAAGTGAAAACAAAGGTTGCACAAACCCGCCTCAAACCCATGCCATATTGGTTGCTTCGCTTCCCCCTCTGGGAACCACAGCATAAAGCAGGAGTCAGGAGCATTCATAGCAACACTGTTGTAGTATCTGTTAATTCTGCCTCTATCTACCAACCCCAGAGAGTCCTCTGCCACTATCTCCCACCCCAGAGGGTCAATAAACATCATACCCCGCTCTCTGCAGCTGTGCCACACCCCACTACCCCTGCCAGTCCGAGCTGCCTGCCCTGGAGGCTCCCACATGCCCCGGCCCCAAGAGCCGGAGCTCAGCCCTCACTGAAACCTCTAGATGCAAATGGCATAAGCACCACTTTTCTTCTCATGGGATCTGGCCTGTCCTGGTGGCCTGTCACAGCTGGGGGCTTTTGGGGCATCGCCATCTGACCCCCTCCCCCCATTTGTCTACCCTACTGGAACACGAGTTCCAAGCGGACTGAGAGGGCCTGACATGCAGCACGCCCTCAGTGAGAACCTGCTACAGAAGTCTAGGCCTCATTCCGGTGTGGAGTGGTAAAGAAAGTAAGCAAAAGCAGGTTCGCAAAGTCCCTGGGAGCCTGGAGGCATCCCTCACTGTGGATGCCAGACACAGAGCACAAGTGTGTGGAAATGCCCTGAGGCCCACAGAGTGGGAAGTGCAGGGAGCACAGAGGAGCTTGTAGATAGCAGCCTGGAGTGACGTCCTAGGAAAAGGACTTTTACTTCTTGCCTTGAGGCAGTTTGAGTTCTAAATGCCTGACCACATGAGATGGCCTTTGAGACTATCAGATCTCCACGAGCCAGGCTCCTGACAGAGCCCTTGTGCTACCTGGGCTTTCAAGCCGCCATGGCCACTGGGCTCTGAGAGTGGAGTGGGGAGGAAGGACCAGACACGGAGTCTAGTTTGTCCAAATCGGCAACACACTGGACCTCACAGAAAATCATACTCCCACAGCCGTTTCTCAGTCCAACCCAGACAGGTGGGCGGGCAGCTCTAGCTCCATGGGGAGACACAGGAGGGTCTGAGGTAAAAAGGAAAGAGTACGGTTGAAGAACTAAAGGTACGATGAGAATGAGAGGACCCTGGCTTGTTGGCACTCACTCCCCGGTGAGGAATGTTCGTGTAAGGAATTTCGTGTGAGGAACACAGAGCAAGATGTGGCTCCCGGTCTACTCATCGCCGGGTGTGTGCACACAGGCTAGTTCCACGAGTGCCTCAGATAAAGTGCCGAGAGGTCTGGGAGTGTCTGGTGGGGGAGGGA
Organism: Mellivora capensis; assembly: GCA_004024625.1. NCBI lineage: Eukaryota > Metazoa > Chordata > Mammalia > Carnivora > Mustelidae > Mellivora > Mellivora capensis. Next base: position 107,399 of record PISX010002654.1, on the reverse strand, counting down.
ATGACGTGAAGCCCAGGAGCTGATAAACCTGGGCAGACAGAAGAAGCCGGAGGATGGTCACCAGCCTCACCTTCAGGTGGTGGCCGGGGTTAGCCAGGCAGACTCCAGCAACTGATTGTATGTGAGGAAGAAGGAGCATGATTTCCCAAAGGACATTGAAAAGTGACTCAAATAAAAGTCTGGGCCACTGGCTTATGTGCTTTCCCTCTGGGCCAGCAGCTGGGCAGCTAGGCAGGACAGCCCTGAGGTGCTCGTAGCTGGTCAGCTTCTGTGAAAGACTCAGGAGGAATGGGCAGCTGGTCCTGGCAGGGATGCCCATCCCTCTGCCTCTTGGCTCCCCCTGCCGGCAGCTTTAATGCACACATTCCTGAGAGCAGCGGGGAATTTATTTTGGTGACTGGTTTCGTGTTTGTTTCAGAATCTGGGGCAGACAGATGCATTTGGTAAGCATCCCATAAACAGGAAGCATGTGGACAGTCAACGCTCCTGTCCCTTCCCTGCCCGTTCCCTAGGTCCTCTCTGGCCAACCTTTCCTTGTCAGAGCCCAGAGCTTGCCTCAAAGCTGTTTTCCAACTACATCTTGGCTATGTCCCAGGGCAGGAGGCCCACAGCCTTCAGGCCCACACGGACCACCCACGCAACCAAAGCCAGGAGTAGTGAAGACCCTTTCCGGGGAGTTCTTCCAGCATATGACCCCTGCACACCCCAGAAAGTCAACAAACCTCTCTAAAACCAGGCGGTTGACAGTCTCACTGTCCACTGGTGGCAGGTTCAGGGTTTCCTGCAGCATCGTTAGCTTTTTTTTCAGGCTCTTGGGGAAGGAAAGAGGAGAATGTGAAAGGAAGGCTGAGGCAGCAAGCCCGGAGAGACCGCCAAGGACGTGGATGACATGCACAACAGGCAAGCCCACTGGGAGCAGAGCAATGCCTGAACCCCCAACATCCCGAACCCCTGGGATCATCCAGTCTCAGAACCCCTCTCTGGTGAAGCCTCTCCTGTGGTGAGGCTACGTCCCTGGGGATATAGGTACAGGACAGGCTGTAGGAGAAGACCCACAGTGCTGTCTGTCCCCTACTGAGGAGGCCCAGGCTCCAAATCAGGGCCAAGGTATACATCCTGATCCCCTCTGAGCCAGGAGGATGCAGGGAACCCAGAACCACCGCCATGGACTGGGACATAGGTTCCTAGGCTCTCAGAGGACGCACAAACAACCCCTCATTCCCGTCTGGCCAGGGATGTCCCTCACCACGATCTCCTTGTCAGCACTCTGTAGATCCTTCTGGGCCGACTTCAGCTCCAACTTGGTCTGGTCTAGTTCAGAGTAGACTGTCTGCAACTATAAGAAAGTATAGGGAGTAAAGACCAGGCCCGCAGGCGGCCGTGTGCTCTGCCCCCACCTGCTGCTACCCAGCACACGCTCATGGGAGCCCTGGGTCCAGAAGAGTCTGAGGACACACGGGGAGACCTGGCTTTGTGGGGCCTGTCCATGTCCATCTGGAGCGGCCCGGGAACTAGGGCTGTGTTCTACACCTGACAGCCCATGGAGGCACCAGGCCCAGAGATAAAGCAGCTGTGCTGAAAGAACTGGGTTCCAAGTATGTTCCTCCTACTCTGGGCCTGGGACAAAAGCAGGCCTCTGACACTGTCACATTCAGGATCTGTGCTCTCCAGCCAGCTGAGAGGTGCCAGAGGCCAGGGAGAATAGAGGGCATCATGAATGTACATGTACTGGGGGGGGATGCCTGTGTGACCAGCTACCCTAAGTGGACAAGCCACAGAGCCAGAGCTAGGGCCCAGTAACCAGTCCCTGTGGGCCGCCCAATGGCCCCATGGAGTCTGCTGCACCATCAGGGCCCCAGCTCTTTGCTCAGGAGACAGGAACAAGCACGACAAAAGGATAGCCACCACGCCCCTCACCTTTGGTTCCCCCGTTACCTTGCTTTTGGAAGAAAACAAGTCCTTCTTCAGTTTGTCTGCCAGCTCCCCTGAGGCCTTCCGAGCCTCTTTGAGATTCTCATACTCTCTATGAGGGGGCCAGGAAAAGGGATGTCAGAATGGGGCACCCTGCTGGTCAGACTGTACCCCGGCACCAAACAAACATAGAGCCCAGGCTGTCCCCTCAGCCAGGTCTCCTCCCTACTCTGATCCCTGAGTGCAACAGGGTGGGGCTACAGAGGGTCCTGCAAGAGGCAGGGGGAGTCTCTGTTTCCTGCCTGTCCTGCAGGCCCTGGTGATTGGAGAGGGTATGCAGGAAGTCTCAGGAAGAGGCCCCTATACCACCTGGCCCTCACTGGAGACATCTGGGATCCTCCGTGCCTGTCAGCCATGTGGCCCCTTTCCACAACCTCACATCCACAGTTGTGGCGAATCTGAGCAAAGTTTCTGATTCAAGTTAGGCAGAGTTGGTAAGTGCTGATGGGAAACAGGCTCCATTTATCACGATGGGGCTTATAGCTCAGAGAATGGTGCCAGTCTGCTGAGGAATAACACTTCTGGGGCGCCTGGGTGGCTCAGTCAGTTAAGCATCTGCCTTCAGCTCAGGTTGTGATCCCAAGGTCCTGGGATCAAGCCCCACATGGGGCTCCCTGCTCAGTAGGGAGCCTGCTTCTCCCTCCCGAATCCCCCCTGCTTGTATTCCCTTTCTCACTATCTCTGTCAAATAAATAAATAAAATCTTTAAAAAAAAAAAAAAAGGAATAACACTTCTTTTCACACTCATTCTCTCAGTAACCCAATGAGGCAAGTTATTACTATCCCCACGCAGGAAGCTGGTCAGAGGCTAAGAAATTGACTCCTAGCCACATGGTGAGAGGTAGGGTCACGGTTCAACTGAAGCAGGAGCCTGCCCCTTTACTCAGCCTGCTCTGCTTTGTAAGAGATGGGCAACAGAGAGGGTTCCGTGGCTTAGCTCCTGGACTGGGCCACAGGGGCCAGAGTACACACTTCTTGAGGGACACGCAGTACACAGCCAGCTGCTCCACCGCGGACTGTCCCACACCCATGTCTCGGATCATCTCCTCCACCTCGGGTCGCTGGCTCTGGAGCAGGAGCTCAATCCTGAAAAACACCCAGCCCACGACATTTAGAATCTGGAGGCTGATGGGTAGGTACCCACTGCAGCTCTGCTCTCCTTTGCTGCTGTTGCTATGGTGACAGCCTGGCCTGCCAGCATGCTTTAGCAGGCGGGTCTACCCAAAGAAAGGCCCCGCAACAGAGCCGAACGCAGCTGCAGGGATGCTTCTAGGGAAGAACGGGTGCTGACAGGTCCTCAAGGTCAGGAATCCCTGGAGAAGGGTCTCTGGAGCCAAAGACCTGCCAGGTCACTGGGCCACGGGCAACAGAAAGGGGGAGGACTGAGGCCAGGGATCCCATGGCAAGTGGAGAAGCCCCCTGAGGCCGAGTGAGGACACGGGGGTCCACACCCCGCTGGCCTGAGCTCCACATGGCCAATGGAGATTTGAGCCTCGGAGGTGATCCAAGCCCCAGTGCAGTCCTAAGAGCTGGGCCCCAGGGCTGGAGGAGTGAGCTGAGGGTGGTCCCAGCGCCGGGCTCACCGCTCCATGGTTCGCATCTTGGTCCTGAGTCGGCGTGCCTCCTCCTGGGCTTGCCTGCTCTCATCCTGCTGCTGCTCCAAGTACTTCATCTGCTTCTGCACAGCAAACACACCCATGCCCACCTGTCGCTTGGAGGATCCCAGGCACCACGGCTAAAGTCATCCTGAGAACTCTACTCTGGAACTGTCCACTTTTCCAAATGCCAATAACCGTGTGCCCCCAGCCCCCCAGGAGGAAGGCTCCTGGGCCCCATTCTGGCTTGTGCTTTTTCTGCTCTGAGGCCCTACATCAGCTGCTCCTTCACCTCCCTGCTTGCTTCCTCCTGAGATGTGTCTTACCCCAGGCACATCCCACTATCTAGAGGCCCACTGTGGGCTGCCGAGGTCCCATGGATTAAGGACTCAGGGTGCATGTCGTGTAGGCAGCTGAAGAAACATAAATCCAGGTCTCATTATCCACCATCTAGACCCAAGGACAGTTACCAATCAAGATAGGAGAGCTGGACCAGAAGCAGTGGGCCAGGCAGCCCTCAGCACAAAAGCACTCCATCTCTGACCTGGGAATGCCATCGAAGATGCCCTCTCTGCGGTCAAGTACTGATTCACTCCTTCCCTCCCACTGGCCATGCCACGTGATCCAGCCCAGCCACCAAGCAGGAACAGAGACAACGAATACCCTGGGGCTCTGTCTGTTCACAAAGATGGCTCCCATTCCCTTTCAAATGGCATCCAGCAAGGACTGCTCCTTCTTACGAGGCCAGAATATCAACTGCAGGTTCAGATCAATCGCCTCATGCCCCTTAGAGAGCAAGAGGCTCACCAACCCAGCCTGATACAAAATTCATCTGGGTCTAGAGCGCCTTGCTCTGCAGGCTTTGATCTGCCCAGTCAGCTCAGCACATCTGACTTCAAAGGCCCCCTGCTCCTCCCTGGGATGCTGTTTGATCTGGCTCCAGAGAGCAGCCCGACCAAGGACTAGAGTGCTAATGGAAGGTTCCTCAGTCTGGCTTCATCGGTGGAGTACAAACCACTTTTGGAAACAAGGTCCAGCCTCACTGCAGTCTTGGCTGAGCTGACCCTCTGAGAAGCGCCGGGAAGGCCTCACCTCTTCATACTACCTGGCGCAAAATCCGTAAGCACGGCCAATGTGACCCTTTGCTTACGGGCAGGATGGGTACAATATGGGTGGCCTGGGGAAGAAGGGATTTGCCTCCATTTTATAACCACACAAATAAAGGTAATGACCAAGGCAGAAGTAGAAGATGAGCCCAACCAACTTGTGCCCACAGGACCTGGGGACCCACCTTGAGGGTGGAGCACAGCAGTTCAGCCTTGTCTAAGGCCTTCTGCAAGGATTCCACGGTGGCGTTGCGCTCTTCCAGCGTGTCCCGCAGGGTGTCAATGATGACCTGACTGTCCCTTTTCTCCTTCTCTGCAGCAGGGGTAGGAAGGGGGAAGGCCTGTTCACTCTTCAGTGTAAGAACCTGAGCCCTTGGGCTCCAGCACCGCACCCCAGAGCCATGTAAGGAACAAGTCTCCGGTCAGCAAGTCGGGTGGCCTGCTTCTCTCTCTAGCACACACCAAGCCAGGGAAGCTAAGCCAGAGTCTCTTCATGCATGGGAGGAGACCCTCTTTCCACTGGCTTAGAACTACTTGAGTAAAGATTTCACTGCTCTCCACTCCCAAGGGTCTAGTTAATTCATCATCTTAGAACTCAAGCAGGTTTCCTGCGAAACTCAGCAGCCAAACTCTCTCCTAGAAATAGTCTGACCCATTTGGTAGTCCCTTCCCAGCCCCAGTCCTGGGGCTCTCTCTTTGTCTTCAGACAAAGAGAGAAAGCTCATCGGGCCTAGGTGGACAGGTTGAGGCACCTCCCTTTCCTCCCCTTTCCTGCCAATCACAAGAGCTGGCAAAACTCTTGGCTGTACAAAGCAGGGAGAGCCCCTAGCTTCACCAGAAGGCTGGAACCATTCTTCCCAGGGCCTCTCCCCCAAGTACCTAGGTCAGGGGCTTCCCGGGACCTCTTGTCTCTTACTAACTCACCTCTCTGAGAAAGCTGAGCTCTGGTGTTATCCAGTTCATTCTACAAGGCAATATCCACAATAAGAAGCAGAAAGGCATCATACCTGGCTTCCACACAGCATCCCAAAGGCTTCCAGGGAGATCCAGGAGGGGACAATGAGGCCTGCAGGTCCAGGGAGGCACAGACCCTGATATATGTCATTGCCAACCTGGGCCCACAGTGGAGAGATACGTCTTGCTTTTTTATCTCTATGCTTTTTTTTGAAAAGTAGGTAAGATGGAGGAAAATAATCTCAAGTACAAGACCCTGGGACAGGGAAGGAGGTAGAAGGGGGCAAGAGAGAGGCCAGAAAGGGGCAAGAGAAGTGAAGTTGGACCTGTGGGATCAGTTTCACAGCAGAGGCTTCCATCACTTCCTTGGCCCTGTGCTGGCCCTTACACTCTCTGGGCTTCACTCACTGGGGACACAGAGTTGGGAGGGCTAAGGACCTTGGGTCACCACTCCTTCCCTCTACCCCAGGTCCTGCTTGCTCCACAGTCTACTTCTCTCCAAGCTCTGAGCTGGCTCTGTGTACTACGAATCTTCCAACCCTAATAAAGTAGGTAAGCTGGGACAACTTTGTGTCTTTGGATGAAACCTCACACGTGCTAGGCTCTAACCAGACTATTGTGAGGGTCAAATGAACCTCTCAAAGCCCAGGCGTTAAGTTAGAGCCACTGCCAAAGAACCACTGAGAGGCTGGGGCAGAAATAAGTCCAGCTCCCATTCAGGAGTTCGGAGCACTCAACACCCCCATGGGCAAGAGAAGTTTTCCATACGCAGGAAAACCAGGCACTGTAGAACTGAAAGGCTTGGCCAAGGGTTCATGGTGGTGCTGGATGGAATTCAGGCAAAGCTTCCCCCAGATCACCCTTTCCAGGTCAGCACAAGACTCAGAATTTCACCGGTGACCAATACTAAAGACCAGCCCCAGTAGAGGGATGAGCTCCCTTCTGTCAAAATCCCCCACCCAGGACTCTAGGGCAAAAGCTTTTGGTGGCTGGGTGGCTCAGTGTCAGCAGAATATCCTGGAGAGCAAATGGTGGGTAGAGAAGGGCATGCACGGGCTGCCAGAGAACAGACACCAACCCAAAGCTCCCCCAAGTTGCCTACCTCCTACACCTAAGCAAGGTGCCTGCAAGCCCTTGCTCCAGACTCCTCGAGATGCTGCCTCTCTGTTTCCTAGATCTGGCTTTGAAAGCCAGAAAGAAAGGAAGCTGCCTTTGTTGTCCTTATCACAGGGAGGATGCAGCTTAAAACCAGGAGCAGTTACCATGATGATGAACGTGCTGGCTTTAAGCACAAAAGCTCTATATCCTTGAAGCAGGAAGGTTCCAAGGACATCACAGCACCCCGGGGCCAAGGCCAAATGAACCCTGGGCTGACAGATGCCCAGCAAATGAACCCTCGTGTCTAGGTGCACTTGAATCCAAATCCCACTTCCTCAAGAGGTTTTGACCAATTCAGTCCCCCAGGTACACAAAGAAAGTTAAATCTTGGACTTGAAGGGAAGAAATATAGGAGGAATGGTGGGTTTCTGCCCTGGCTCACATCCTGATTCCAGTGGTTCTGCCCTCCATTCCTGGTTCCAAAAAGACTCAAGCAACTGGATATATACCAAGCTTCCCTACAGTTTTGAGGCACAGCCAGGTTTGTGAATAGTGGGTCCACACATCCTCCGTGGCTGAGGACTAGAAGAGTTTTCTGATCGGTTTCTAGCTGTCCAAGCAGCAAGGTGGGCGGGGAAGGACGGCTGCACAACCTCCACGAGGTGAGAGAACCTCAGGAGAGATACTCTGGCCTTTGGTGGGAATCGCTCTGAAATCCCAAGGGCGAAGGCTCACAGTCACATGGCTCCCTTCTTCCCCAACAGTTTATCTTTCCAATGACTGGGTCTTTATCATCAATTTTCCTTTGCTCTCTTCCCCTATGCCTTGAAACCTCTACAAATCTCCCTCCAGACTCTATCTCCACAGTTTACACACCCACCCTGGGAGGGAGCAGAGAGTAAATTCTCAGAGGGCTTGCAGTGCAGTAGAATGACATAAATCCCAGGTACCTTTAAGAATTCTGCATCTAAGACACTCTCCTCCTCTTGGGCAAGGTCAAAGAAGAGCTTATTAATAATGGTTCTTTTGCCAACCTGGATGAAAGGACAAGAGAGAGTATGACTGTATAGCTGGGTCACGTGCAAGGCCGACAGGAATAGACATGCTGCTTAACATGGAGCCAGGCCTGTTCTCAGGCCTAACTTTTCACAGCACATCCCTTGGAATCAGATGAGCTCTGTAACCCTACAGGTGCCCCACGCTGGTGCCACTGGTTTGGTGGTTACTGAAGTCATGTCACCATAGACCCATGTGGTAACTGTTCAAAAGACACCCCAACTCTAGGTGCTGGGCACTGAGGATGGGGAAAGACAAGGAAGGAGGTCAAATTTAGCTAGGTGAAGACCAGCCCGGGCAACAAGTCCATCTGCCAGCTATTCTTGGGCACAAGTAGGTCTCCTGAGCCACTCAAAAGCATAAGTAAGGCTTAATCAGCCTCAAACCATGAGGGTCCAAAAAGGTCAAAGATATTGCTCAGTTTCAGAGATTTTTTCTCATTCCTCCTCCCCGGCAAGGAAAAAGTGTTTTCACCCCATTGTCCTCACCTGGATTCGACACTGTGGGCAGGTCCGACTTGGTGCTGTCTCAAACCACTGAATTAGGCTGGAACGGGAAGCAGAGAAGCAGACTGGTGAGCCCGTGCTTGGGCAGAGACGTTACAGGCCAGGCAGCCACCCCGACCACAACAGCGTCTGACTTACTCCTCCTCGACCCGATGCCTGACCACAAAGGAGGGTAGTATCGCAGTGAGACAGCACATTCCACAGGGCCTCACTGGTACAAACACTCCGACCAGTCGGCCCTTTTTTGGCCCTGTTGGTGTGGCCGTCCTGACCCGAGCTGCTCTTCTGTCAACATTCCAGGCTCTGACTAGGACAGAGCAGCAGCCAAAGCCCAGGGTCCCCCAGAGATAGGGATTCCAATAACACCCCCACTTTAAGCTAGGACTCCAAAGGGTTACACTTTCAGAGAGCCTAGCAGAGAGCCTGATGCGGGGCTTGATCCCAGGACCCTGAGATCACAACCTGAGCCGAAGGCAGAGGCTCAACCCACTGAGCCACCCAGGTGCCCCCATTTTAGTTTTTTTAAAAAAAGCAAATAGACAAGGGAAAAAGCACTACGCATGCAAACCAGAACATACACACAAAGACTTCAGATATGGGAATTGTTAGACACAATGTAACTCAGCATGCTAAGGAAATAAAAATCAAGACTGAAAATATCAGTAGAGGGGTGCCTGGCTCAGTCGGTAGAGCATGTGACTCTTGATCTTGGGGTTGTGAATTTGAGCCCTGTGGTGAGGGTAGAGTTTATCTTAGAAAAGAAAAAAAATATATCAGTAGAGAACTATAGAATAAAAGTTGGCATGGCAGAATTTAATAAGAACCAAACAGAAATTCGAAAATAAAAAATGGCCAAAATTAAGAATTCAATGGACGAGTTTAATGGCAGTTTACGCACAGTTGAAGAATTAGTAAAATGAAAAGATAGGTCAGAAAAAACACTAAGAATCAAAAAGACAGAAAAATATATGAGATGGTAAAAGATATAGAAAATAATGTGAAAAGCTCTAGCATACATATAATAAGGAGTTCCAAAAAGAAAGTATTAGGTGGAATTATGCACATTCCCCAAGAAGTCTATATCCTAATTTCTCAAAACTGTGAATATTTCACCTTATATGACAGTAGTAATTTTGCAGATGTGATTTAGGATCTCGAGACAGGGGGCGTCCTGGGTGGCTCAGTAGGTTGAGTGTTTGTGATTGAGTGTCTGCCTTTGGCTCAGGTCCTGATCCCAGGGGGATCAGGGATAGAGCCCCATGTTAGGCTCCATGTTAGGTCCTGGGTGGCTCAGTGGGTTAAAGCCTCTGCCTTTGGCTCAGATCATGATCCTAGGGTCCTGGGACCGAGCCCCGCATCGGGCTATCTGCTCAGCAGGGAGCCTGCTACCTCCTCTCTCTCTGCCTGCCTCTCTGCCTACTTGTGATCTCTGTCAAATAAATAAATAAAATCTTTAAAAATAATAATAATTAAAAAATAAATAAATCTTAAAAAAACAAACCAAAACAAACCTTGAGACAGGGAGATTATCCAGGTGTGCCCCCATGTAATCACAAGGGTCCCTAAGTGAAGCAGGAGTGTCAGAGTCATACAGAGAGAAATGAAGATGGAGAATGGTCATGAGCTAAGAAAGGCATATATCTACTTACAAACATTGACTATAACCCAGTAAACCCATTTTGGACTTCTGACCTCTGGAACTGCAAGATAATAAATCTGTGTTGTTTTAAACCACCAAGTTAGTAGTAATTTGTTATAACAAGTGAGAAACTAATATGAAAAGAAAACAGATAATGAACTAGAGACAAGACCTGAAAAGATAATGGCTGATAATTTTCCAAAACTAATTACAGAAACCATTCCACAAGTTAGAGAACCATAATGAATCCCAAGCAGGATAAGTAAAAAAATGGTAACAAAAAGAGAGCTGAAGTGCTATGTTATTGTCAGACAAAATAGACTTCAAGTTAAAAAAGGTACAAAAAACAAAGAAGGACTTTATATATTGATAAAAAGTACAATCCAATAAGAAGAAATAACAATTATAAATACACATGTACCTAACGACAGAGCCAAAAAAAATATATGGAAGAAAATTGGACAGGATTCAAGAGAGAAATAGATAGCTATACAATAAAAGTTGAAGAGGTCAATAACCCACACTTTTAATAATGGATAGAATAATCAGACAGGTAATCAATAAGGAAATAGAAGACTCAGACAACATAAATCAACTAGATCTAACACACAAATACTCCACCCAATCACAGCAGAGTATGCATTCTTCTCTACTGCACACGGAACATTCTCCAAGATAGACCATATGTTGGGCCACAAAACAAGTACCAATAAATTTTAAAAGATTAAAATCACACAAAGTGTTTTTTCTGATCACAATGGAATGAAACTGAAAACCAATAAAGAAAAAAACCTGGAAAATTCACAAATACATGGAAATTAACACACTCTTAAATAACTGATGGATCAAAGAAGAAATCATAAAGGAAATTAGAGAATACCTTGAGATGAGTGAAAATGAAAACACCACATACCAAGACTTACAGAATTCAGTGAAAGCATGCTAAAAGGGAAGTTGATAGCTGTAAACACACACATTAAAAAAAATACCCATTAGATAACTATTATAAAAAAAAAAAAACAGAAACAGAAAATTAACAAGTGTTGACAAGGATGTAGGGAAATTGGACCCTTGTGCATTGCTGCTGGGGATGTAAAATGGTGCAGTCAATGTGGAAAACAGTAAAGCAGTTCTTCCAAAAATTAAACATCTAATTACCATATGATCCAGTCATCCCACCTCTGGATATAACCCAAAAGGAATGAAAGCAGGCACTTATACAGATACTTTTACACCAGTTCATTGTAGCATTATTCATATTAGCCAAAACGTGGAAACAACCCAACATCCTTTAACAGATGAAGGGATAAATAAAATGTGGTATTCCCATACAATCGAATTTTAGTCATAAAAGGAATGAAATTCTTATACATGCTACAGCATGGATGAACCTTGAAAACATTACGCTTAGTGAAGTAAGCGAAACTCAAAAGAACTAATACTGTATGATTCCACTTACACAAGATACCCAGAATAGGAAAATTCAAGGAGACAGAGGGTAAAATAGAGGTTTTTGGGGCAACGGGGAAGAGGGGTAATGGAGAGTTGTCATTTATTGATAGTGTTTCTGTTTGGAATGATGGAAAAGTTCTGGAAATAGATAAAGGGAATTAAGAGGTACAAACTTCCAGTTATAAAATAAATAAGTCATGGGGTGCCTGAGTGGCTCAGTTTCGGCACAGGTCATGATCCCAGGGTCCTGGGATTGAGCCCGGAATTGGGCTCTCTGCTCAGCAGGGAGCCGGCTTCCTTTCCTCTCTCTCTCCCTGCCTCTCTATCTACTTGTGATCTCTCTCTCTGTCAAATAAATAAATAAAATCGTTTAAAAAACAAACAAACAAATAAATAAATAAGTCATGGAGATGAAAAGGAAAGCATAGGAAATATGCTCAGTAATACTGTTGTATGGTAGGTGCCTGGGTGGTTCAGCAGGTTGGGTGTCTGCCTTCCCATCAGGTCATAATCCTAGGGTCCTGGGATCAAACCCTACACTGGACTCCCTGCTCAGCAAGAAGCCTGCTTTTCCCTCTCCCTCTGCAGTTTTCTCACTCTCTCTCAAATAAAATATTTTAATTAATTAATTAATTAATTAATTAGACAGAGAGAGCACAAGCAGAGGGAGTGGAAGAAGGAGAAGCAGACTCCCCACTGAGAAGGGAACCTGATGGGGAGCTGGACCTCAGGACCCTGGGATCATGACCTGAGGTGAAGGCAGTCACTAAACCAACTGAGCCACCCAGGTGCCCCATAAATAAATAAAATCTTAAAAAAAATACTGCTGTATAGTTACAGACAGTGACCACAATTAAATCGTGGTAAGCATCAACTAATGTACAGAATTGATGAATCAATATGTTGTGCAATATGTTGTGCAAACTAATATAATATGGTATGTCAATTATATTTCCCTTTTTAAAACGAGCTCTGGGGGCACCTGGGTGGCTCAGTGGGTTAAGGCCTCTGCCTTCAGCTCAGGTCATGATCCCAAGGTCCTGGGATAGAGCCCCTCCCGGATCTCTCTGCTCAGCAGGGGGCCTGCTTCCTCCTCTCTCTCTGCCTGCCTCTCTGCCTACTCGTGATCTCTGTCTCTCAAATAAATAAATAAAATCTTAAAAAAAAAAAAAAAGAGTTCTGAATCAGCCAGTCCACAGATGCTAAGGGAATCTTTCTAAGGGAATCTTTGCTTACCAGCTGTACATTCAAAGGGTCGGTAGGATGGCTGGATTAGGGAGCACCTCCTTGCCCTCCATGTTTATTTGGCTTTTTTTTTTTTTTTAAAGATTTTATTTACTTATTTGAGAAAGAGAGAGAGAGAGATCACAGAGGGCAAGGGAGAAGCAGACTTGCTCCGTCCCAGGGCCCTGAAATCATGACCTGAGTCGAAGGCAGGTGCTTAACCAACTGAGCCATCCAGGTGCCCCCTTGCCCTTCCTTCCATGTTATCTTAGGATTCTTGGCGTCAGTAAATACACTGAGGAGTCCGACCAACGAGATGACTCTGGGTGGAATAATCCCAAACCATCAACCAAACCACAAGTCGGATAGCCAGAGGCCTACCAGGTTATCTCAAAGAAATAAAAACCCTCGTTAATTTGGCGAAAGTCACCTCTGCCTGGACTAATAATTTTGAAGTCACATCTCTCTCCTAGCAGATCAAGGAAGCCCCTACTTTATGTTCACCGAACCAACTCTATTTCCCTGGACTCAGTTCAGCTGTTAGCTCCTCCGTGAAGCCTGCCCAGACCCGCCTCTGCTCAGGTCGGAAACCTACCGTGGGAATCAGTCTAGTGCCGTCTTAATCACCTGTCTGGCCTCCGCCGGGGGACCCAACACCCCCCAGTTCCGTAGCCGTACAAGGCCGAGAGCCCGGCCCTGCCACTGTGGTCACTCACCACTGAAGATGGAAGGTGTGGCCGCAGTGGATGGCGGCCACATCTCGGGAGTGGTCGAAGAAGTCGGAGCAGATGGTGCACAGCGCACGGATAGGCATGATGACTGATCTAACGGGGATCAGGCAGCCAAGGAAACCTCGACGGATCCAGCTTCGCGGCCGCGCCCCCGCGTCCCCGCGGGCTTCAAATTTGGCTCCACAGCGCAACTTCCGGGAGCGAACCGGAAGTGGTAATAAGGAACGTGGAGGCGGAGCCCGAAGGCTGGGTCTGGATTGGACGAGCAATGGGGGCGGGGCTTAACGACCGAAGAGATTCCTGGGGCTGAGCGCGAGACTGATCTGTCAGTGGTATCTCTCCAGTAGCTCCCGGAAGGATTCCGCAGGTACCCGCAATAGCTATGCTGCCGGCTGGCCCCTTTCTGGGGCAAGATAAGACATTATGGTCCGAAGCCAGATCTGGTGCGAAGCGCGCCGGGGCACGGGCTCCTCAGCCCTGTTCTATTAGGGCAGGCTTCTCTGCACCTCGGGAGAGTGGAGAAGACCAAAGCCGTAGGGAAATGGGACGATGGTCCCGATGGAGAGCGGTCTCCTGGGCTCCGGGCAATGCCAGGCCATATGCCCGGAAGCCCATAGTTCCCACAGACTAAAAGAATGCCCCACCTCTCAGCCCTCGGCTCTGAGTGGTCCTAGAAAGATGCACACAGGTCCTAACCCCTCAGGACACCCCGAGCTTACTCTGGCTTTATCCAAGCAAGGCATGATGATCCCTAAGTTTGGAGGCTGCAGGGCCAGTACCCTGACTTCAGCTCTTAGCTCCCAGGAGGATCAGCATGCCTCTGGACCGTAGTGGGGTTAGAATTTTGAAGGCCCAGATGCTTTATAGACCAGGGACAACAAACCCTTTTTTTTGATTCCCACATCAGAGAAGTTATCTTTGGGGTCCTCCCTGAGAAAGAGCAGCATCCCTGGTGAATTCACCTGGGCCAGTCAGGACTGGAACAAGTCTTCCTGGGAGTTTTCATGCTTAACAATTTTTAGCAGCGTTACTACCTTCTCCGAAGAAGAAACCTTATGTAGAGACCCATGATCTAAAGCTGATTTGTTCCACCTAAAGTAGACTCAGAGTAAAGTTCTTTGGGCCTATGTGGAAAGCACAGACGTTCTTCACGAGGGGGAATCGACACAAAGGGCAGCATAGAACCTCTGTGCACTGCCCACCCTGCACCCTCTCCCCAACCCAAGGAAGCCCACTTTGGCTATGGGCAAGGTCTCTCCCTATGATGGCTGGTTCGTGGTGAGATTCAGTTGTATGCCTAAGTCAAGACAAGGGCTCCTTGTTCAACAGGACTTGTCAGAACAGCAGTCCAGAGATTTTTCCTTGGCACAAGCCCAGGACAGGGGCCACCACCCACTTGGATTTCTAGAGTCCAGAGGGCCCGCCACCACAATCAAGGAACACACAGTGGTAAAGAATGATCTGTACTCTCAGCCTAAGCAATCCTCATGGCACTTAGCAGACCTGTGAACCTGCTCCCAGCCTCTTCCCTCCCCATTGCCTTTCAGGGGCCCCTCCCCAGTAAGACAGAGGAAGCAAAGGCAAGAGGATGGCCAGAGGCTTTGGCAGGGTGACATTTATTTGCCAGGTTCAGCAGGCACACAGTTAGCCTACCGACCTTCATACACCAGAGCAGACCCACAGGCATGCAGGGAGGAGGGCAGGACTGCCACTGGAGTGCCGAGCAAAGGCCGGGACCAGTGTGGCTGCCTGCCCAAGCTGTGGTGGGGTCTGACAAAGGGCACCTGCCAGGAGCCTCCATCAGGAAACTGGGGAGCCTTATTCCACTTTCTCATCCCAGGAAAAGCAACTCAGCATAGCTCAGAGGCACCTGGGCCTCTCTCTCTAAGTCCTGACAGAAGGGGAAATAGGTCACAGACATGGGGGGAGGGGGGAAGTTCCTCTTTTATTTTTGAATTAGGAGAGTAGAAATTTGCCCCTGTGAAGGGCAAACCCCCAAATCAGACTATAGGACACTGCCATGCAGCAGGCCCCCTGGGATGGAGACAACCATAGCCGTAGCCTGAGGGACACCAACAGAGAAGAGCCAAGGGGTATCAGCCCTCCCTGTCTGGATCAGGGTAAGGACCCAGCTAGGCCAGTGCACTAAGTACTGGGCCTGCACGCTGCCTTCCCAGTTTTCATTGCCACATCCTGAACTGTTCCTCCTTCCCCTGACAGGCTTATGAAGCTCAGGGCACAGGGCAACCCACTGCAGAACCCAGGAGGGCAGGAAATAGCACAAGGGTATTGGTGGGAAATTTCCAGGAACAAAGGTGGACTTTTCTACCCCCCTACTCATCCTCTTTCACTTCTGAGGACCCCCAAAGCTACCAAGCAGTGCCCCCAACCATGCGACCAGTCTTGTCTTAAAGCATACTGCCCTAGATTTATACATTCTCTCTACCAGCCTGTGTCCATTCTTAGAGCAGCCCACATACCACAGGCACATACCTTCATGTGCAGGAGCCTAAGACCGCTGACAGGGCCTCGCTGGAGGACCAGCTCTCAGGGCAAGGCCACCCAAGTTTAGGGCCTGGGAGAGGATGGGACCTGCAGGGCCTGCCTGGGGAAATCATGAGGCAAAAAGGGAAGGGGAAAGGGAGCAGGGACCTCCTGAATATCCCTAGAGCAGCATCCCGCAAGGAACAGAAACTGGTGAAGCTAGCGAAAGACAGAAAAGCCACAAGGAATCCATGCAGGGGCTGGGGCCGGTCCTGCCTCTGGCCTGCACGCCACTCACGCACATACACACAGGAGATGAGACTGCTCTCCCGTGGCCCCCAGACATGCCCCACACTGGGAGGCAGGGGCAGGAGGGAGCAAGGGCATCATGCCAGTGACTTATGTACAGTGAGAAGCCCCTCATCCACTCTCCCACCCTCCTGCCCGCCCCCTGCCCCACACCAGCCTGCTCACTCAGCTGGTCTCCTCCCTCCGAGACTCCTGGGCATAGCCAGCAGCCTCTTCCCCTTTACTAGAGGGTGGGGCCTGGCCTGTTGTGCCCCCAGGGGCTGTGCTGTCCGGCTGGGCCAAAGCCGGCTCAGGGGTGGCAGCTGCCTTGGTGGCTGGTGTGACACTGCTTTGGGTGGTGGGCATGGTGCTCTCTTCCGTGGCTGGCGTGGCTCTCCCATCAGTGGCTGGAGTAACACTCCTATCAGTGGCTGGGGTGATGCTCCCATCAGTGGCTGGGGTGATGCTCCCGTCGGTGGCTGGGGTGACACTGCCGTCGGTGGCTGGAGTGACACTGCCATCGGTGGCTGGGGTGGCACTACGGTCTGCGGGGCCTATATCATCACTCTTTGCGGCAAGAGCAGCAGCACCCGCTATGGCTGAGGTGGCACTGCCCCCAAGGGCTGGGGCAGCCCCACTTGCAGCTGCGGCCCCACCTGCAGCCCCAGCGGTGGCAGTGTCTGTGGCTGGGGCAGACTGGGCTGTCGCTGTGCCGGACTGCTCCGGTGCCCGGAGCCGTTTCATGAGGGTGGTCACTCGGACAGCCTTCTGAAAGGAGGGCAGCGGAGAGAGGCCCAGAGTGAGGCTTACAGAAGTCAGATCTGTTCCTTGGCAAGAGCCAAAGCCAGACCTTTCTGAGCCAAAGCCTCAGACTACCCCAGGGGAGCAGGCCAGGGACCCAGCTGTTCACACACCCACTTAAGGCAGTGACTACAGCCACAACCGATGGCTGAAGAAACGCTTTTGTGTGGCTGCAGGGGTGTGATACAAGTAAGACACTATGTGTGCCAGAAGGAGCTCTTGGGATCAGTCCAGAAAAGGGAGTCATCCAAGCCTTACCTTCCACTTAGCCCTGGCAAAGTTCTTTTCAATCTGGGCACAGACCCCATCCTTGATGTTCTTGTCAGAAGCAGCATTGCCAGAAATCCTAGAAAGGGTGCAAGTGCATCTGGATCTGAGGGGGTAGAAGACTTCATGGAGATTGCCCAGCCCTCTTCTCTTAAGATCCAGAGGTTACCAGGCAGGACCTCTGGGCTGGGCCCAAGCTCTGGGCACCCCCAGCCCCTACTCAAAGCCTCAAGGATGGGGGCTACTAGATGCAAGGAGGACAGAGGCCAAGGAAACCTGGCCTCTCCTTCTGTCCTCCATGGGCCCTGCTCACCACTCATGGGAGATGGCTTCTTCTGCGGTGATCCGCTGGTCTTGCTCCACCTCCATCAGCCTTGTTACCAGGTCTTTGGCTGGGGACAAAGCCAGGGAGAGGCTAGGCATGCGCACCTCGTCTCACTGTCTAGGGGTGATGAATGGGCTGGGAGGTAGGAGCAGAGTCCGGCAGAGAAGGCTGAGAGCTGGTCCCCCACACCAACCCTTCCCTTTACCCACACGCTGGGCACCTCCTCACCCGCCTGTGAAATATCATCCCAATATGGAGAGTCAAATTCATAGTCGCCAGCCAGGATCTTGCGGAAGAGGTTCTTGTCGTGGTTCTCATAGTCATCTTCCTCTACCTCCTCGTAGAAGGGTGGGTTCCCTGAAAGCCTGCATGAGAGCCAAAGGGCAGGTTTACCCAGGAAGGCCATGGGCACAGGACCCCACCCGGCCTGACTGAAAGCCTGTTTGCCTGCCCATTCACTCACAGGATGTACATGATGACTCCAATGGCCCAGCAGTCCACAGGGCGTCCATACCGCTGCCGCCCTACCACCTCCGGGGCTGCAAACACAGCGTCCACCAGCTGGTCAGTATTGGGCCTGGTGAGGCCTGGGACCACTCACACCCACTCCCTGGGCTAGAGACTTCCTCAGCCCCCCTCCTGCCCCACCCAGAGCCACTCCTTGAAGGCCATCTCCCACCCTGCCCCTGCCCCATCCCCTGCTTGCCCAGGTACTCGGGAGTCCCACAGGGCTCCTTGATGAGGCCATTCTCTAGCTTAGCCAAGTGGAAGTCACTGATGACGATCTTTGAGTTCTTCAGCCGATTATAGTAAACCAGGTTCTCCAGCTACTCCGAGCAGGAATGACATGGGGGTGGGCAGGGAAAGACTCCGTGAGGACCCCAGAGGCTAGACGAAGACCCCAAGGTGCCGCCCACCTGCCCCCCCACAGGCTGGCTGCCATCACACCCAGTCCCTGGCCTCACCTTGAGGTTCCTGTGCACAATCTTGAGTGAGTGCAAGTAGGCCACGGCCTCCAGGACCTGCCGCACCACGTTGCTCGTGTCTCGTTCCGAGTAGTAGCCCTGGTCCAGGATCCAGTCAAACACCTCCCTCCCCGTGGCCCTGAGGGACACCAGCCCCTGAGCCCGACGTGGGCAGGATCGGGGGTGGGGCAGGAGTACTCGGGCAGGCTGACTACACCAGGGAGCCGGCTGGGCAAGGCACAGGGACCCAGGACCCCAAAGGTCTGCAAAGGGGGCTTTCCCTGGTTGCAGAGGGCAGAGCAGATAAAGGCCCTGGGGACTGAGGAATCCTGGGACCCCAGGCCCACACTCACAGCTCCAGGAAGATGAAGTACTCCTTTCGGGTCACAAACACATCCACCAGCTGTAGGATGTTGGGATGCTTCACCCTGGCGACAGGAAGGGGGGCCATCCTCTCTCTTAGGGCTGGGTAAACCCCTGAGAGGCTCTACCTCCACTGTGGGCCATGGCAAACTGGCCAGAGACTGGTACTGCTTGAGGCCACCTGCCCTTGCCACCCTTCTCTGTTACCTCATACGGCCCCCCCACCCCTAAGCCTCACACTCACATCTTGAGGATGCCTATCTCGTTCTTGGCTGCCTTCCGCACCTTGCGGCCGTCCCGCTTCTGGAACTTCTTGCAGGTGTGCAGCTTGCCTGTTGTCTTGTCCTTGGCCCGGAAGATCTCACAGAACTCCTCACTGCAGCCGGCAAGCACCCCACTCAGCCCTGGCCCCAGGGTGGTCTGCCCTCTGCTCCCCTCTCACCAGCCCTTGCCCACCCATCCTCGACCACCAGACCCAGCACTCACGTCTTGATGACCTGTCCCAAATCATATCTGTCAGTCACCTCCGACGGCTGGTTATAGTTCTTCTTGTCGCCCAGAGTCACACACCCAAACGGCATTGCCGGGCTCGGAGCTGCAGGCAGGATGGAGGCTGGCTCAGCGGTACCACAACATGGAAGCTTCTCCCGGCAACACAGAGGATGCCGCTGGGAGACCCCAGCCAGGCTCAGGCCAAGCAAGGGGCAGAGACTGCACTAGAAAGGGCTAGAGGCTGGTCAGGCACCCATCCCTGCTTTTCTGGTCATGGGTCTTACCACTCCGGCTTGGCTGCCTGAGCTACAGCAGCCCCCACTCAGGAAAAATATATTAAGCTGCCATAGCAGGGAATCATTTTGTATTGTATACATTCAACAACAACAAAAACATTCGCCAAATGATTTCCATATATTTCAGCTCTTAACCAGCTGAAGGGGGCTATAACCACCCAAGCAGACAGCCACCTCTGAAAGTCTGAAGATACCAAGTGTTGGCAACGACGCAGAGAACATGACCGCTGCAGGCGGAGGCCAAGTCTCTCCTTTGGCAAACAATTTGGTCAAAGTGATAAAGTTGACCGTGCCCCTCAAACCAGCATTTGCACTGCAAAATCTAGGCCCTACAGAAATACACACATTGAAGCAGCGGGCCACTCATACAGGAGCGCTCATAGTGGCAACAGTCGTCATCGTCCCAAACTGGAAATGGCCCTCAGGGCCACCAGCAGCAGGACGTAACATGGCACAGTCACACAACGGAATATTAACACAGCAATGGAAACGAAGGAGCTACAGATCTACCTGATCACACGGTGAATCTCACCAACATAGCATCGAGTGAAAAAGACACAAAAGAGTACACAGAGTATGATCCTATCACTTACAGAGTTCAAAACATGCAGAACTAACCTGTACTTGTACAGGTGTGTACAAACATTCTGGTGAAACTTTTTTTTTTTTTTTTTTTTTAGATTTCATTCATTTATTTGACAGAGAGAGAGAGATATCACAAGTGGGCGGAGAGGCAAGCAGAGAGAGAGAGAGGAGGAAACAGGCTCCCCGCCGAGCAGAGACCCTGATGCGGGGCTCGATCCCGGGACCCTGAGATCATGACCTGAGCCAAAAGCAGATGCTTAACAACTGAGCCACCCAGGCATCCCATATTTCACAAATTTAAATTGTTAATAAAAATCATGGCCATCCTGGGGCGCTTGGATGGCTCAGTCACTTAAGTGTCCAACTCTCAGTTTTGGCTCAAGTCATGATCTCAGGGTCATGGGATTGAGCCCTCGAGTTGGGCTCCGTGCTCAGTGCAGTCTTCTTGGCATTCTCGCTCCCTCTCCCTTTGCCCCTCCAGCTCGTGCTCTCTCTAATGAATAAATAAAATCTTTTAAAAAAATTACGGCCATCCATATGAAAGAATACTTGGTAGTTATTACAAAGAATATAGTAGCAAAATGTGCTGTGGTCGGACAGTTTCTGAGATGTTAAATGGAAAAGCAAGGAACACAATGATGGATCAAGGGTGTTGCTATTTGGATAAATTTTTTAAAGTTTATATACCAGTGTATACTCACAGATTCAATTCTGGAAAGACATCTAAGGAAATCAGAGTGCTCTCTGGGGCAAAGAATTAGGTGTTAGAGGGGCAGATTTATATCTTTTATTACTTTTCTGTTAGAATTTTTTCTACAGGGGCACCTGGGTGGCTCAGTCGTTTAAGCATCAGCCTTCAGCTCTGGTTGTGACTCCAGCCAGGGTCCTGGGATCGAGCCCCGTGTCAGGCTCCCTGCTTAGCTCCCTCTCCCCTCTGCCTCTGGCTGCTTTCTGCTTTCTCCCTTGTGCTCATGTTCTCTCTCCCTCTCTCATATACATGAAATCTTTAAGGAAATAAAATAATTTTTACTACGATTACCTTTATTGATTTAATAAATGTTGTATTCAGGCTTAGTGCTTGGAGAGTTTCCTCAGAAAGAGAACCCCCATTTGGGTGGAAGTGAGGCAAGGTTTTGAGGAAGAAACGGCATCAGGGCTGGGCCTTAGAGGGGAAGGATCTGCCAGGAGGCATGCAGGAGTAATGGTCTGGAAAAGCTAGAAAAGCTTGCCAGTGCCTTGGCGCTGGGGCCCACAGCAGACCTGGGCAGGCAGGCCCAGGGCACAGGTCCCTGGCCAGGGGTGGGTGTTCCAGGCACAAAGGCAGGCACTCTGGCACCTTGGGCACGAAACCCGTGGGTCTGCAATGCTGCTTACCCCATCCTCTCATGTGGTGCTGGGGCGCCTGTCTCCAGCACTCCCAAGGAAAGGGCACTCACAGCTCTTGCTGTGAGGTCAGCTTCAGGAGGGGAGCTGGTGACAGTGTCTGCACCTCCATAACACCCGGTCAATGTGATTCTGGGGCCACGGCACAGCTCTGCACTCAGGCCGCCTGCACACAGCTCGGCCTCTGCTGACTGTGCATATTCTCTCCACAGAGGAGAGATGGCTGTGCCCTGGGCCCGGCCTGTGGCCTTGACCACCTAGCCACTCCTCTACCTGGAGTCACTCCCAGCTACAGGAGGAAATGGAGAGGGGAGGAAGCCACCCCCAGAGGTAGAAGCTTGGGTCACAGCCACTCTGCCAGCCGGGGTCAAAGGCCAGGACCCGCACGAGCCCCGTGGCCAGCACTGGCTTTTGCCAGCTTCCTCTCAGGCAAGGCCCCCCACTTCCCAGGGGTCACAGTCCCGGAAGTTTTGCCTCAAATCTGCCTTCAGGATTAGGGAACAAATTCCATCATTCCCTCCTCTGGGTTGTTTGGGCTAAGGGAACGCAAATCCATTTCATCGGTGTGATTTAAGCCAGGGCTTAAGCCATCTTGTGAGTCACTGCAGAGGCAAACAAGAGAAGCTTTGAAGATCGTCCCCGACTGCGTGTCTTTGCCACCATGGTCACAGCCCTGCTCCTGCGTCTGCCGGAGAGGAGCATGTGGCTGGAATCCCACACTCACAGCTGAGAGCAGAGGCACAGCCACCCACCACTGCCGGCCACCCATCTCTATGCCCTAACAATCTGGAGGAGGGGGCCCATAACAGTCCCTCAATGGCTCTAAGGCACGGCCATTCCCTTTCCAGGATGGAATCCAAGGACCGCTTACCAGGCAGGAGGGTGGTACCTTAGCCTGCGGTGGTAGGGGGGTGGGTGCAGGGGGTGCAGGAAGCTGGGAGGGACCTATGTCTCAGCCCTGTTGCTTTGCTTACACCATTCCCAGTGGCAGGAATGCCCTTCCCCCAAAGCCTCCATCAGTATCCTATTTGTCACGGCAGAGTTATTTATAACGTAAAAAAAAAAAAAAAAATCAGCAACTACCTAAAATCCAACAACAGGTGACTTGCCAGCTCAGCTGTGTCCATTCAGTGGCAGGGAGCGTGGGCCCTGGCGACAGCCCTGCCCACCTTGGCCTCCCTGCGAAGCAGCCTCCACATGAGCTAGGTGTCCAGACAAGGGCTTAATCTGTTTCCTCTTTCATTGTGATTTCTGACATTATAAGGTTGTTGGCGCAACAAATCCTCTAAAATGATCCTGACGCTCCCGACTCAAAACGGCCCTTCTCTGAGATACCTTCCACAAGCTCCACCCCCCCTTCTTCCCCCCCCCCCCCCCCCCCCCCCCCCCCCCCCCCCCCCCCCCCCCCCCCCCCCCCCCCCCCCCGCCCCTCCACCAGCTCCTTGCTCTGCCGCGTGGCGGGGGAGGTTTTGTCTATGCCCAAACTGATCTTGCCCGCGGCCATGCATATGCACTTGTGCCCGCAAGAGCCCAGGGTTGGTCTTGCAGTCTGTCTCCCACCACTGAAATCCAGGCCTCTGCTCACAGTCACATCAGCCTGGATCCCCATCCTAAAACCTCAAAAACCTCATGGCTCGGGCGGGGGCAGATCCGCCTCTCCCCCTACCATGGGGCCCCTGATCGCAGCCAGTACCCATTCTGCTCACCAGTCTAATATACTCATCTGTCTCCACCCCCAACCTAGCCCCAGGGCGAAGAAAGGAGAAAAGGGGTCCCCTCCATCCTCACCCACTCCACCATCTGCTACACACTGCTGCTGCCTGGGAGGCTGCCGGTGGACGCACCAAGCCCCTGGCACCTGCTGGCAACAAAGGAGGCCCTGGCCCCAAAGCTGGGAGGAGCAGTCAAGGGACAGTTTCAAGAACAGTGGAAGGCCAGGCAGAAAGGGATTTGTTTTCTCACCCCCAAGGCTCAGACAGCCCAAACCCGATACCCAACAATGAAGAGCTCTCCTCCCATTGACGTAGGACCCAGGCTGTGCCTTGGGTCCACACTGGGACATGGGAGGGCACAACAAATCCTCTAAAATGATCCCATAGCGCCCGTTTCCCTAGAGACATGGCTCCTTCCATTTTCTGCAGAGAAACAGTGTGCACGGGGGGCTGTCCAGAGAGAGCTTAGGGGAAGTGCGGAGCCTGGCACTGCCAGTGCCCTCCAGCTGGCTCGAAGGGTGCCTGAGGGCCAAGTGCTCCCCAGTTACTGCTTGCTCCTCGGTTCTGACCCCTGGGCTTGGGCAATCGAGCCTCAGGCAACCCTGAGGGAGCCTCTGCCTGTTTGTGGCCTGGTAATAAAGGGTCCCCTAGGGGCCCTGCTGCAGCCTTAAGCAAGTCTGGCTCCAGAGGTCCTGTGGTCCTGCATTGGAGTCCTGTCCCTTCCTCCACTGGGGTCAGCGTGGCTCAGGCCCCACCTTTCAGAGCCATACACAAGTTTCCTGTTGCCCTGGTCTTCTCCCACGTGGAGTAAATCTTGGGAGGCCAGGAGGGGCCCAAGAGGCCTCCAGCTACCTCCCAACAACTGTGGGCAACACCTCCCGATTTAGTGGCAGCTGTGAACACCAGCCTTCAGGTACCCCCTCCCCTTCCCTGCCCTTCTCTCTCAGGAACTGGGACTGGGTTTCCTACTGCAAAGGACATGCCTAGGCCCAAGCCTTGCCTGGCCCACAGCTGAGGTCTCACTGGAAAGATGGGGGGGCAATGGAGACTTCATCCTCAGGGTCTGGGGTGTCAGGAGGCAGAGCCAAGTTTCTAGCCCACTGCCCTGGGACAGGGGCAGGGGAGCTGCCCTGGCTGGCCACAGGCACTAGCCAAATCATGGTCCTCAGTTTCTGCTGTTGACTCTCTCCCATCTGATGATGGAGTAAGGAGAGGGGGGCCTCTCCAGTCTCGGTGGTAGGCATACAATCCAGTGCTGTGTCCAGAGTTCAGCCTTGAACTTGGCATGGCAGAGGTAAGAGCCAACTGGCCCCTCCCAGGCACCTGAGATCCCAGTCTTTGAATCCCTAAAGGAAAATCCACTGGGGTCCCTGTTTCCCCTGTGAGTGGAGGAGGGAAGTGAAGGGGAAGTCCCCAGAGTAAGGGACTGCTATGGTGATGAAAGTTTTGAAACAAAGAGAAGGGGAATGGGAGAGGTATTAGCCAAACCCTTGTCCAAGAATTCCCCGAGACTTTGGCGTGACTCCTTCCCCATGGGTTCTATGACCTGGCCCCATCAAGGAAGGGGAGGTGGGTGAATTGAGAGACCTTAGAAAAGAGAGAGGGGCAGGGACAGAGAGGGACAAAAGCAGAAACTGTGATGGAAGGGGAGCAAAGACGTGACAATAAAAAGGACACAGGCACAATGACACAGGAGGGGAAGGTGGGCAGGGGGTTCTGAAGGGGCCCATGGGTGCCCAGCAGAGCCCTAAGGCTCCCACAGCCATGTGCTCTGAATACCTGGGCCAGGAGCTGCCCGTGGTTCCTGGACCTTTGACACTGAACCCTTCTGTATGCCTCAGATATGCATTGGACTTGGTGTGGGAGGCACAACTGTGGCCTGAGAGAAGAGGTCAGCTGTTGCAGTTCCCTCAGAACAATTCCACAGCCCCTCTCCCAGTCATCAGGCAGCTTAGATAAGTAAGGCCTGTCCATCATGTGGAAGGCACAAGTATGGTGGGGGAAATGAAGCTGAGAGACCTGGCTGCTTCTCTTTCTAGCCCCTCCTCTCAGCTGGCCCAGCCCTGCCTAGACTCCCCAGCCACACACCCCTCCTTGTCCCCGTCCTCCCTAGGCCTTGGGTCCCTTGGGCTCCTCATGCAGTTCAGCCTAATTTCCTGTTGCAGTCGTCCCCCTTTCCAACAGTGGATCCTGTTGGGGGAGCCAGAAACAGCACCCTAAACAACCCAGAAACAACTGCACAGCCCCGACCCCCCTGCCTCAGTTTCCCAAGATAGAGATCATGGACTCTGCAGCCTTCTCCCAAGGCAAGGACCGACCATCTGCCAGTGAGTGGTAGCCAGGACATGGGCTGGAGAGGAGGGTCAGCAGCAGATATGGGAAAGGCAGCCTTTGGCACCTGCGGGTCCACACCAAATGCTGTAAAAGAAAGGCAGAGAGACCTCTGCCCCACCCCCAGGACCCAGCCTGACACCGAGGGGAGGAGAGACACCAATTCCCCAGATAAGGAAACTGGGGTCCAGCAGGTGGCTAAAACTCCACTGGGAAGATGAGGTGGGGGAGGGGGAAAACCAGGTCTCCCTGGGTGGTCCTGGGGGGCACCGGAGTCTGGGCTTTAGAGTGGAGCAGCAGGACAGGGGCTGGACTGCTGCAGACTAAGCTTCTGGTGAATGATAGAGGGCCCTGCTCCCCACAGGGAAACCTGGCAGAGCAGGCTCTGTCTAGGGGTGCAGACAAAAGCAGTTTGACAGAGCTATGGGGGGCTGGGAGAGCCTAGGGTCTCTGCCAGGCACTACAGGCGGGGGGAAGCAGAAATTCATTTGTTCATTGTCCACTCCCCTACTTCCCCAGACCGGGGCCCGGCTCCCCACCCTGGTGCCATCATGACCCCCTTCCCCAGCGCTGCTGACTCGCCCCCGCTGGCACAGCAACACACATGCGGGAGGCACACGTGTGAGCACCAAGCCCCGCACCTCCCAGCTGAAACATGTGCGTCCCCTACCCCCACCGCGCAGCGTTGAGTCGGGGCTCCGAGCCCCCCGCTGGCCCCCACGTTAAGACAAGGCAACAGGATCTCTGCTAGGGGGGCTGCTGAGCCCCAGGGGCTTGCAGCCTCCTCCCCCACCCCGCGGCAGCCCCGCCCAGCCCCCTTCAGGTTGTCGCCCATAAAGAACTCTCCGTTGTCATGGAAATTAGTGACTGCTTAGCGGGAGGAAGGGGACCCGGGGGCAGTTGGGAGGGGTTGAAGGCGGCCCCAGGAGTCAGGAGGGTCGGCTCAGCCCTCGACCTCTACCCCCATGGGGCACCAAAAATGTTCGAGGGTTAAGGTTTTCACAATTAGTAGCCCAGCGAGACAGGGGGCGGGGGTGGGGAGGGCAGGGAGGGGAGATTCGCCTGAACCTGAGTCTCAGAGGCTTCCCCTGGGACCCCCGAGCCGTCCGAGGTGACGGGGAACTTTAAACCTAACCCCGCACGCCGACCCCCGGATTTGCAAATCCCGCGTGTTTTGCCCCCGCTGGGACCCCCAAGCCCTCGAGGAGCCCCCGCGCACTGAACGATCCGAACCTTGAGTCAGAGACCCAATCCCCCAAGACCCCCAGAACGTGCGTTCTGGGGCGCCCCCCCTGAGCGGCCCGCCCCGCACCTGCAGCGCCGGTCGGTCACACGGAGGAAGCGATCGCGTGTTCAGTGGGACGCCGAGGGCTCCGGGGGCGGCGGGCAGAATCCGCTCCGGGCACGCGGGGCAGACGCGGCGCCAGCTGCAGCCGCTTCGGCTCGCAAACCTCCAGCATCTCCCGCCGCTCGCCGGCACCGGATTCGCACCCGGGGCCGGGGGCGGGCTGGGGGGCGGGGCCTCCCTCAGTCGGCTCCGCCCCGGCCCTGGCGGAGCCGGAGGCCAGAATCCCACTCTGAGGGGGGCGGACGACCGGTGGCAGCGAGTCCGGGAGCTGTGGCCTGCCCGGCGCCGGCCGGGTTCCCAAAGACTCCCTCAGGCTCTCGGACTGACCGGGCAACAGGGGCCGGAGGGGCCTTCTTTCGCCCCTGAGAGGGAGCGGGGACCAGAAGGTGTGGGAAAAGCCTGAGCCCTGGAGCTGCACAGGAGTCTCTTGGCAGGTGGTAGTCCCCAGGGGACCAGCGCTCTGCCTGGCTCCCAAAACCTGACCCAAAGGGCGGAACGGACTTACAAGAACAAAGTGGGCAGTCGCCAGGGCAAGCTGCGTTACAGACTGACATTCCCTAGCTAGGAATAGTAAACACAGGGGTGAGTGTGTGTGCACGTGGTCAAGGAGGGCTCCAGACCACGGTGGCAGAACCTCCTATCCCCCGCCCCCCTGCCCCCTTCAGCCTTTCTCATCCCCAAGTCCCAGCCAGGGTGGGTAGCCTGGTCCACCCCACCCTGTGGAGCACTGATTTTCCCAGCCTATAAAAGTCACCTATGACATGGTGTGGGTTCTACTTTCTTTCCAGCATCATCTCCCTGAAATGCTTCATACAAACAGCAGCAGCAGCCGGGGCTGGGATGTGGGGACACAGGAGAACTATTGCACCAAGGTGTCCTCCAGGCCTGTCCGCTGACGGGAGAGAGCTGAGAATGGCGAGGAGGAAGCCTGGAAGTCCGTCCTCAGCCATTTCTCTGTCCTTTGTTAGGGAGGCACAGGGACCCAGTGCCTGCCCCTCCCCCCTCACAGGCGCTGAGGACCTTCCTGAGTCCCATGTCTGAAGGCCAGACAGGCTTCTTGATCCCTGGAGCTGGCTTCCAGCTCACTCCAAACCACCCAGGGAGTCTTCTGACCCCATTCTGGGGAGGGAGGTCATCTCCAAAGCCTGGGATGTTGAGTGAGTCTTCCCTGCATGGCTCCCTGTGGCTGCTGACAGGAGTGACTGCTCCAGTGAGGAAGTTGGGGCTGACTCTGGGAAGGCTGGCCTGAGTTATGACCACTGAGCTCAGGCCCCTCAGTATCTTCCCCAGACAAGAGTGTCAAGGGGCCCTTCACATCCTTCCCTGGCTTTGGGTCACCTCTTGCAGGCCAGATGGATGCCACCTCTGGGGCCCTCTGGGCTCTGGGTGGTCTCAGTCACAGCAGCGACCCCACCACTGAATAGGAATTCCCGACAGGTGGAGGCTGTGCTTCATCTCAGTCCGCTTATTTCATGTCTGCAGAATGAATGAATGGCCTGGCACTCAGTCCTTCCCGTGGTCCACCCAGTGTCCCCGAAGCACTGTTTTTCTGAGATGTATCGTGCAGCTGAGACTTGGCCTGCCAACCCTGCACATGTGACACACATTTTCTATCTTTTTCCTGAAGGTCATGGCTATCTAGGCACGGACAAGCTGGAATGGGGGATTTTAGAGGCAGGGGAAGAGGTGGTTCGCTAGAGCCCTGCCTGCTGCTGGCAGCGCTCCACCTCTCCTCGGTCGTGTGCACATTCCATGTGCCTGTGGCTGAGCGCACGTGGTGGGGTGTGTGTGTACACGTGCGAGTGTGTCTGTGTGTGTGCGTGCGTGTGCTCTCATGCTGGAGGAGATGGCAGAAGCACCGTGTGTGCGGTGGTGCCCAGTGGCACGTGTGTCTGCGTTCTGTGTGCACCCAGGCGTGCTGGCTTGAGCGTGCACATGGACACGGTTGCCAGTCCCTGGAGACCCTGGTCCCTGGAGCCTCCGGTCCCCTTCTGGCCTGACACAAGCCTCAGGACCGTGGAAGCTGAATCAGGGCGTGAAAGCAGGATGGGGGAAGAGGCTGAGCCTGCCTAAGGGCTGGCAGTAGGCTACCCTACATCATGGGCTATTTCCAGCCACCCCACCCAGGGCAGCCCTTCACTCTCCTCTTTGGGGGAGAGCCAGGTCTTGGCCCTTTGTGGAGAGAAAAACCCAAAGATGAGAACCCAGGGTTGGGACCAGGACCTGGCTTGTTCCTCAGCCCCTAGTATGGGAGGGAGACACAGGCAGGATAGGGTTTTGGTATCTTCGCTTCATTCGACCTCTGGCCGCCATCTGGATAGGAAGTAGCCGTACCAGCTGGATGTCATCCTCTCAGCTCTACTAGGCCGTGGACTGGGCCCACGTGGAACTTTATTCCTACCTGCACTATTCAGAGCTAGACCAGGTCATGGCTCACAGCTTCTAGCCACTCCCCCTGGCCAGAGGAATGACACATGGTCCTTTAGGATAGGGCAGAGCCTGGAAAAAGAGCAGGCGCAGTTGGCATTGGCATTGTCCAGTAGCCTCTCTGAAGACCTTCTGAGGAAGCCTGTGCCCTAGGCGCCCTGAGGGTGGGAGGAGGAGGCTGAGGAAGAGAAGGGATCCCGAGGTTGAGAGTTCTGGCTCCCACCACAGCGAGGCAGTCAGAGAGGCAGGATAAAGTGTGAGCCTCTCTACCCACAGAGCCTACAAAGCCGGCCAGATCTCAAGGCTCAGCTTACGTCGTACCACCCACCCAGGACCCAGGACTTCTCTGCCACACCACCATGACCCTGACTTCCTCCCCCAGGGTGCCAAAGGCCAGCACTCCCATACCCTCATATTCTGACTGGCCCGCAGAAGCATAGAGTTCTAGCTGAAGTTCAGATTTTAGGGGGCACCTGCTTTACCAGGCTAGCTCCCCCAAGAAGCCCAAACTTTGACAGGTACCCTCCCTTGGGGGCAACAAATGCTCCAGGTCCCCAGCCATCTTTGGAACTGTTAGGCTGTTGTCCACGTTGCTGTCCTCAGCCCCCCATAGAGGGCCCAAGATGGAGGAGGCCGAGCAGTCTTTTCCTCGGGAGCTAGGGGAGGGGGCTGTTCCCCCCCTTCATGACTCACTCCAGGCTGTGTGGGTTATTACATTATGTTTGAAATTGCCATGGCAACCAGCTGGCAATCAAAGGTAATTGCACTTGTCGCCAGGGCAACGGGGCAAAACCCACAGCAGCCACTGTCTGTGGTTGCCCTTGGGGTGCAGTAAAGGTCAGGCTAGACCAGAGCCAGTGCCAGCCGAGGGGCTCTGAGGTTCTCTGGAAAGGATAGGTTTGCTAGGCTCCATGGAGTTCCCACGTGCAGAGGCAGGGTGCGCCTTGGG
Source organism: Mellivora capensis (assembly GCA_004024625.1). Classification (NCBI taxonomy): domain Eukaryota; kingdom Metazoa; phylum Chordata; class Mammalia; order Carnivora; family Mustelidae; genus Mellivora; species Mellivora capensis. The sequence goes on along the minus strand of PISX010002654.1, from coordinate 77,051 downwards.
AGTTCCAGGGCCAGCCTCCACCCCTGACTCCATACCCCGCCTCTCTGCCCTTCCCCACACCACCCTGTGTCTAAAACACACCACAGTGCTCCAAGTCAGCAGAATGAGAACTTTTATGCACTCACAGATGGTACTTGTAGATGGCCCACGGGCCCTCCTCCTCGTACTCACGGCGGCTGAGCCACAGGCTCTGGAAGGAGTCCCGGGACGCCATGATGGAGCCTCCAAGCCAAGCAGCGACAGCACGGTGGGGAGAGCCCAGCACAGTGGCTCGGGGGCCCAGCTCCTGCCGCAGGCGCTCGGGAAAGCCATTGATCAGGGTGCTGCCGCCGTCCAGCACCACATTGGCCAGCAGCTCCTCCTGCTGCTTGGCCTCCAGCCGGCTGATGCTCAGGAGGGCCAACTGCGGGAGGCCGGGCTGGTTGAGGCCCAGCAGACTGGGCTGGAAGAGGGCCTCAGGGCAGCAGAAACGCTCGGAGCCCAGGGTGATGACCTGCTTGTCTGGAAGCACAAAGTCCACCCGGGCTTGGTTCTGGGTGCGGGCCACCTCAGTTGTCACGTTCATGGCCACGTAGCAGCAGGCCTCTTTAATCTGGTTGACCAGCCCCAACTTGGGCGGTGAATGGCCCCCCGCCAGCAGCAGCTGAGCCAAATATTCAGTGAGGTCAGCCCCAGCCACATCCAGCCGGTAGGTGTCAAGGGGGGCCAGATCCCCAGTGAGGATAGGCGCCACGTAGGACGTGCCGTGGCCACTGCCCAGCACCAGCCCAGTGGTGCGCCCGTAGGCGTAGAGCGCCAGCAGGGCCTGGTGCACCGTCTGCATGGCCGGCACGTGGAAGCGCTCGAAGAGGATCTCAGCCACCTTCTCTCGGTTGGTGCGCGGCGAGATGGGCGAGTCGGCCACAAGCACCGCCAGCTCCTCCGGCCGCACGCCCAGCCTGCAGTAAAACAGGTGCTGCCACAGCACCTCCAGAGCATCCCAGTCAGAGACCACGCCTCGATTCAGCACTGAATAGGAGGCCTCCTGGTTCTCGGGCACCGTGTACCGGGGCTCATCCTGGGCCGGGTGCTGCAGCAGCTGGACACGTGAGGGCACCACGCTGAGGATGTGGTCCTCCCCACCCAGTCCGCACTTGGTGAAGCCGGTGCCCGTGTCAATCACCACTGCCGCCATGTCCTGGTAGGGGCCCAGCGAGTGACGGCAGAGCAGCGGGGACTGCACTGACAGAGTGCCCGCGGTGGGCACCAGCTCATAGCAGGCCCCACGGAGCAGGCCAAGGTGTGCAAGCACTGATGGGTGTGAGATGTCCTCGGGTGTCAGCTTGAACCGGGGACCCTGCGGCTCAGCGCCCACCATGGCCATGGGCAGGACCTTGTAGCCAGTGCCGGGTGTGGAGAATGTGACCAGGGAAAACCGCTCCCCCTGGGTGCTGGAGGGGCTTCTGGGCTGCCAGGATGGGACCCGATGTGTGCAGGAGCTTTCAGCCGCTCTGACGCCGACCTTGTCCCTGCTCATGTAGACACAGGTTTCCTCAGAGGCCAGGGGCACCTGAAGCACCCCGACGTGGGCCGGCAAGCTCAAGGGCTCCCCTTCCTGGCACAAGGTGGAGGCCTGGCCAGTCTCCCTGGTGATGGGGGGCCTTCCTGGGACAATGGGCTGTTTGGAAATGGGGGGTTCTTGGGGAAAGGCAGGCTGCCCAGTGAGAGAAATCTGCCTGGCAAGAGAGGTTCCAGTGACAGGGACCTGACCGGAAAGGGGGAGTTGCCTGGGGGAGGGAGGCTGCTCGGCCAGGAGTGGCTGTTCAGAAAAGTGGGTCTGCCTGGTGAGGGGGCACTGTTCAGCAGGAGGAGGCTGACAAATTGGAGGGGGCTCTCCAGAAAGGGGATGCTGTTCAGTTAGAGGTGGCCGACCGCTGGGGGAGGCCTGCCCAGCACTCTCAGCCCGAAGGCTGTCAGGGTGAGCGGTAAGGACCTCTTTCTGATCATGTTTGCCTATATCCTCCTGAGGCAGGGGTCTGGACACCTCCTGGGTTGGGGCTTGAGGAGCAGGCTCTGCGGGCTGCTCTGAGATCATCCACTGCAGTTTCTTGGGCTGGACCGTGGAGGTGTCCTGCATCCTGGAGGGGTCCAGCTTCCAGATGGTATGACTAGTTTCATTTTTTTCTGCATCAGGTTTGGAGCAGCCCAGATCGTGGACGTGGCTCAATCTCCTCTCACCGAATTGGAGGGGCATGCCCAGTGGAACAGACCGAGTGAACACTCTGATGGGTGTCTCAGTACCCGGGGAGTCCCGTGACTCCAAGTTGAGCCTGCCCTCCTTGGAAACCAGGGCCACCTCTCGGTAGCTCCCAGCTGAGAGGCTGGAGGGCGCAGGGCTGGACAGCATGGGCGAGGTGGACCAGAAGTTGGGGCGATTGTTGTCAGGGGAAAGGATGGGCATGCCTAATGGTGGAACAGACAACACATTTTCGGGAACACAGACAGATGGGTGGTTGGGCATGACACCCAGCAGCACTGCCCGTGAACCCGTGGGGTCATGGCACAGCAGCCCCATCCTGGTGTTCCCCGTGGCCATATCGAACACCAGCACGCGGTCTTCCACAGCATTCTGGAGCTGGCAGGTAGGGGCACTGGAGGGGGGAATCTGTTTGGCTTCCCCGGGAGACTGGACAGGTGACTGCTTGTGGCAGGAGTCTGGATAGGCAGACTGGGGCACATTGGAGTAGGTATTGTTGCAAATGTTGAGAGGCTGCTGATCTGGCTGAGAGCTGCAGTTCTCCTGGCTATTCCTCTGGGACTTTGGGGTCTCTGGGGGCCCTGAGCCTGGTGTTGGACTGCCTGGCCTAGAGGTACAAACCGGGGTTTTCTCCACTGGGTTCTCAGGCAGGTTGGATAACGCCTGTGTTCTGGCAGCCTCGACCTCCTGGACATGGTCTGAGGACTCATTTGGAGAAGGCATTTGGTTGGGAGGCTCCTTCTGAAAACCAAAATCCACTTTGTCCTGGGGGGATGAGACCACTTTGGAAGACTCCAAGAGGACTGGCCACCGGTTGTCACTCTTGCTGGGGAGGAGGTCTTGGGACAGGCCATTGGTTGTGATAGTGGTGTCTGTCAAGTGGCCGGAGATGCAGGTATAAGTTTCAGCTACTTCTGGCATTGGAGTTGGAGCCACAGCTGGAACATTTGCCTGAGTTGGAGTTGGAGGAGTCTGGGCCGGACATGGGCACTTGTCCTGGCCCTGACCTTGGTCTGGAGCCAGAAGAGGATCTTGGCCTGCAGCTGAGCCCTCGTCCCCTGAAAGGAGATAGGGTAGCCACCGGCTCTTCCTGCTGCCCAAGGGGGCTACCTGGTCAGGGCTACAGGGGCCTTTGCCCCAGCCTACCAGGACTTTAGCGGGAGCTTTGCCCTGCCGTGCAACCTGCGCCTGAACCCGGAAGCGGCAGAATCCATGCTGGACTGTGTCACTGGTGCTGTCACTGTGTGTGCACACAGGGAGGGCCAGGGTCCTGTTCTCCATGATGAGATGCGTTGGGGTTCCCACGATGGAGCTTGGAAACGGGCTAGTAGAGGGCGCCCTTGGGGCATCTTGGGAGGCCCTCTCACAGACACACTGGGACCCAATGTCAGCAGGATCCTGGTGTAGCTGGTGAACGGGGTCAGGGGCATGGGCCTGGGAGGCAGGGCCGCAGGTCCTATCAGTGATGGCCTCAGGGGACAAGGACAACCCCTGCCTGAAGTACACAGATCCTGAGTTTATCCATGGTCCCTCAGACCTTCTCAGGCCACCCCCTGGCTGCTGGCTGCTGGCCGAGGGGTGGCCTTGGGGGCCCGGTGGATCAGGGCCCCCCACCTTCTTGGTGACTTCCATAGTCTTGCTCCATGCCCTAGGTGCCCTGCCCCCACTTTGTTGTCATGGCAACCCCACACATCACAGCCCCCAGTGACCTGGGGGGGGGTGACAGAGTGTGGGAAACCAGGGGCCCCACCCCCCTGAGGAATGGGGCCTGCCCTAGGGAACCTTGGGAGACAGAAATGCCTAGGGACTCTGGTGAAGTCCGCCAACCCTAGGCCAGCCAGGGGACTAACTACTCTCTACCCAGGCCAGCTGTGGGGTAAGGGTGGTGCTCCTTGTGGCAGGGGCTGGGAGTGGCTGGGAGAGGCCAAAGGGGAAAGGTAGGCAGGGGAGACCTGGATTCCTGGTCTACCTCAGACGCCAGACTTGGTTCTTTCTCTTCTCTTACGTGGCAGCTTGAGACTTTAGCCCTGACCCAGAGATGAGTTCCAAGAATGTGACGCAAGGCCCTTTGGGGGATCAAAGCCCCTTTACCACTCAGTCCTGGGAGACAGAAGAGGGTGAGGGGCTCAGCTCAGGCCCGTGCTCTTCTCCCCCATGTTCCCTGGCTCCCGCTCCAGGGACAGCAGCTCCTTGGCAGTCTTTCTACTCCAGATGGTTCTCCTCTGCCTGTGCCTCATAGAGCCCCCTCCCCAGAGCCACATGTCCTTGAAGCCTAGAACCAGTAGCCCACGGAGGTGGCTATGGGGGCGAGAGGGGCGGGGGTGGGGCCTTTGCTCAGAATCCTCAAATCAGAATGTTCTAGCTCTTGTCACATTGTGTCAACTTCCCCTTGGCTGGGGGAGGGAGCGGGGCGGGGGGGCGCAGAGCACTTAGCATAGGGCTAGGCCACATTGGACACAGGGCCTGCCAAGTGGCAATTACATACAGATGGGACATAGTAGGGACACAGTGAGCAGAGGGATGGCTATGGAGTGCGGATATGGTTGGTGCAGGACTGGGCACACGGTGGGCGTAGCTGTGTATACAGTGTGGACAAGTTGGACACAGGACTGGACATAGTGTAGGCACATAGGAAATGTAAACTTATTAGACTGGGTGGAACTCCCACCCTCCCTTTCTTAGATGGGTAAACATAGGCCAGAGAAGGGTGAGACCCGTCTGGGCCACCAGCCCAGGCCTAGTCGTGCCCTACAGCCATAGAAGACAGGCCTAGGTCTCACAGTCTGGGGACCCACCCACCCCTTACCACAAGCCTCTTCTGGAGGTTCTGACCTGGGGGGCGGGGTCAGCCTTCTTCCTTCCTGCCCCTGTGAGCTCTGAGGCTCTTCGGTCTGGTCCCCAGGCCTGTGTCCCTTCAGGCCTCAGTTTTTCTGCCCAGGAAACAGGTTTGTGGAGAATGCAGCTATGGGCTTGTCCTCCAAAACGGTGTTTTCACAAAGGTTAAAAATAGTGGTTACAGTTGGCCGTGGGGTGTGAAACGATGTGACCAGGGACCACGGCTGGCACTGTGCAGCATCTGCACCTCCCTGAGAGGCACTGGGCAAAGCCTGACTCAGCCCCATTCAGGCCCCCTGGGTCCCCTCCCTCTCCCCCAGATGCTGCCTTCAGTTAATCTTGACAACAGATTTCTCGGGATGTTACTGCTCACTCTACATTACGGCCCAGGAAGGTGGCCAAGTGGAGGGGTCTGTGGCGCGCCTGTGCCTGTGTACACACATCCTTTTGCTGAACACTATTTCATTCACCTCTGACTCCAACCAAACAGGTTTCTTCCCCCACAACAGAGGTGCTAGTGGCGGCCTCTAGAGCCGGGCTGCTCCTGGGAGCCTGGGAGGGCTGGGGAGGCAGGCAGGGGGGCGCCCCTCAGCCATATCCCATCTCCTACAGAAGTGGGGCATCCTTCCCAGGGCTAGGAGCTTTGTGAACAACTGACCTGAGAGATCCCCTCCAGGTGTCCTCTGGGAAGGGAGCAGAGCCAGCTGAAGGGTGTGGCTCATGAAGGCCTCCCCCCACACCCCCCAAGAAAAAGCAGTCCTGAGAGAGGAGGAGGTTCTCCCCCCACCACCACCAAGCAAACGCCTGTTATAAAAACAATGACTGATTTGATTGGGTTCTTCCTGCAAGCCTGGGCAGTGCTGAGTGCTGGTAACCCAGCCTCGCAGTGACTGAACGAGCCAGGCACTATCATCCCTATTTAACAAATGAGGAAATCAAGGCACAGAGAAGAGAGAGAACTCACAGAGAGCTCAGCAAAATGAGTGGTAGAGCCAGACTCTGCAGCCAGGCCAGCCACCAGGCTTCTGACCCACACTTCAGAATTCTATGTCCCACCACTGGATCCCGTGCCCAGGGCTGGCAGGCAGGGACCCTGCTGGAAGGGAGCCAATATGCCTCCCTTCTGAGTGCTGCAGCCCCAAGCCCCCATGAAAGCCGAGCCCCACATGAACCATCTCCTCCTCCCAATAGCTTAGCAGGTGGCTGGAGCCTGGGAGGGGCATTTTCCCTGTGGGCACGTCAAAGCCAATGTCCTCCCAGGAGAGGAGTGCAGAAATAGGGGCCAGCTACACACCCTGCTGAACCAGGCTGAGTCCTTTGTCCTCAGAATTCTTGCCTGGCCAAAACCCACTCCATTTCATCCAGGTTAGAGGAGGCCCAGGAGGGTGGCCAGAGAGGCTCCCAAGCTAGCCCCCTTCTGCCGAGCCCCCAGGGTTCAGGCGGGGACATTGCCACGGTACCCCTCCCCCCTACATGTTTTTAAACAGTCTCTCACCACGAAGAAGGGCAACCAATTCTATTTCTGATTCTGGAAAGTGAGGAGGGCCAACATGTTGCCATGGCAAACTGGAGAGCCCCTCCCCAAGGCTGAGCCCATTCCCCAGGCTGAGGGTTCTCCGTGATGGAAGGACCCAGAAGAACTGGAAGAAGCCAAGTCTGAGGGCAAGGACAGAAGGAATCTCCTATGTGAGGGCAGGTCCCGACATTGCCTCCTATCACCCCTCACCTGGCCCCCCTCTAAGCAGGCTTTGGGGAAAGGCCTCGACCCCTGTGGAGAGGGTCAGGCTTTAGGAGATGGAGTCAGGGCACCCCAAGAAACCATTCTTTCTTGTGGATCAGGCTAGAACCCTCCCCCCTAGGAGGACTTGAGGGTGGAGGCGCGCCACAGAAGGGCATCAAGAGGAGAGGGGAGACTTCAGGACCAGCCAGGTCTCCCAGACCTGATTCTCCAATGCACCTGTATTTTTGGCTTCTTTGTGTCCTCAGGAAACAGCTCTGTCAAATCCTCGGCCCTGCACTCTTCCATTCTACCTGTCTTCCCCTCTCAGTGCCCTGGGAAGACTCTCCAAAAATCTAGGATCAAAAGGAGCCACAAAGGGCTCCCAGTGGAGGTAACCACTCGGTAATGGAGTGAAAAGCCAGACCTGTTTCCCCAGAGGTTGTGCCCTGCGTCCAGGGGCTTATATACCAGCCGTCCTGCCCCAGACCCCAGAGGGTACAGACAGGTGGCATTTAGATCTTTAGGGAGGGCATTCTGGGTAAGAGCACAGACCAAGCAAAGGCAGGCTTCTGAAAAGACCTAAAAGGATGTTGTGATCCAGCCTTCTCAGGGTGCTAATGGGAAACCAAGGTCCCCTGGGAGGAAAGAGCCACCCTTGGTCTCCTGGCTCCACAGACTGGTCTGAGTTTCCCACTCCTGACCCTCCTCCCTGGGGCTCTCCAAATGACCTGTGAGTGCTAACATCCTGCTTCCCTGAAGCCTTTCCTGGCCCGGGCACACCCATTCCAGAGAGCCAGCGGACCCCTCCTCCTTCCTGGTCTCCCTGCCTGACCCCGAAAGGAAGACAGCCAGGGTGCAGAGAACACCAGCCCCAGGGGGGCCCTTGGTGGGTCGTGGGATGATAGTCTACTCCTAATCAGGAATGTGGAATGCAGATCCAGGAGTGCCAGGAGGATGTGGCTTTTGAGCTCTAAGGCATAGGAAATTTAAATAACAGATGTTTAAACAACCTTCCCTGCCAGCCGTGGTGCACTGACCCCTCTGCTGTGATGTGTTACAGCTTAAAAATAGCCCACAATGAACTGCTCCGAGCTCCAATTGACTCAAGCTTACGTAACTCTGCGTGAAAGATGGCCAGCCGCACCAGCCCGGAGGGAGGGCCATAGCACAGACGCCCGGACTGCTCCGGGGCTGAGGCCAGCTCCTCGCTGTCCCTGGGAGCAGCCCCCCAGCCAGGACCCAGCCTCAGTGGGGGCAGAGCAAGTGCTGCCAGAAGCACGCATCTTTCCATGACTATCGGGAAGAGACCTCTGACCACATCTGCAGAGAGGAGCTGAGATCAGCCCTCCCTCAGGGTCCTTGAAGAACTCAGGCCCCATGGAGAGTGGGGGCAACTTTAACAACAGGTGGTTGGGTCAGAGCCCGTGGGTAAGGAGTCATGTGGGAAGGGTGACTGGGGCTGCCCAAAGGATTCTTTTCCCCCTTCGAAAAGGTGGCTCCCCCGCTGGGAGGAACAGGTCAGCAGGACTGATGCCTGGCTGCAGCTGGGATTACCGTGCAGTCCAGGGGTGGAGTGGACTCCTTGGGGGTCTCTCAGTCTCTACGGTCCAGGCTGCACAGGTGGGGCTTGTGACATGAGGGAGTGAGCACTGGCTTCCCAGCTGACTGAAGATCCTGGGATCTTGGGATCTTGGCCGCCAGCTTCTCTGAGTCCCCTGCCTTTCCTGATACATTTCCAGATCCCCGGTGCCCAGTCCATGACTGACCACAAGTGTGCAGGTAGCTAAACCAACATGAGAGGGAATGGAGGAGAAGAGGCAAGGATGTCCCTGGCATCGGGACCCTCGTGTGCTCCCTCTGCCTCTGTCCTTGCTGAGTCCCAAGGATGCAGCAACCTCCCTCAGCTCATACCACCTGAGTTCAAAATAGGAACCACCACGGGCCTTGCATCTGAGCTTCTACTGAGCAATAGACTGGTGAGGGCCAAATACTGGGGCATCCTGTCACGGGCCCAGCAAGTGGATGTCAGGGCCATAAGTGCCTCTGTTTCCCTAAGAAGGTCAAGGCTGGGAGATGGGTGGAGCAGAAGTTGCAGGGGAATGAGTGGCAATGGTAGGGCACAGTCCCAGACTGGGATTCTCATCCTGCAAGAGGACTGTGATCTGGGGACCTCCCTCTACAGGGCAGTGTGACCGTCCCTGCTGGGCTTAGCCAGAATGTCCTGGAACCAGGGACAGAAGGTGCTCAGAGCATTGAGGAAATAGAGAACAAGATGCAGAGACTGTGGGGAGGCTTAGGAGCAGAACCACCCTCCCTTACAGAGCCTGGAGCTGTGAGTTCCTATCCTGGGTGGACTGATGGGGCTGCCGGGTCAGGAGAAACAGTCATTTCTAAGGGGATCTGCGGATATCAGTGTGAGGGGGCTGGGATCCAGGTGCCCACGCATGGACTGAGCAGGGTCAGGCAAGCTCTGCCAACAGCTGGGCAACTCCTGCCAAGTTTTGGGCCAAGAATTCCTACCAGCGGTGGACCAAGTGTGAAGGTCATGGCTCCAGGTCACCATCCTTAAGCCTGAAGAACCCCGCCCACCCAGGAAGCTACCATAGCTGGATATGAATGTCACAGCTGCCCAGGCTCTTCTTACATCTACACTCATTGAGTTAAAAACCCTGGCTGGAACAAACCCGAGAAGAGTGGCAGGAGAGAACAGGGCTCAGCCGGCCCTTCTGTACTGGGTGGGGAAGCTGGGGGCCCTTCACAGAGTCAGCCCCACTCCTCTGGGCTGGTTGGACCCTCACGGGGGCAGAGCAGAGGCTTGGGGTAAGGAGATGCTCAGAGCCTGGGGTCTTCACAAAGGGGAGCTTTCCATCCCGGCATGGAGTAAATGATGTTCTTCATCAGAGCCTGGTGAATGGGGCTCCATGCTCAGCTACGGATCCCTGGGGCTGCTTCTCCCCAGGCAGGGGCAATAAGTGTGAGATGAAGCCTGGACCTCTCCGAGCCTCTGATACTCCCAACAATGCCCACGCCCCCCCCACCCTGGCACTGGGGGGGTCCTTCTCTCTCCCATAGGTAAAGGGAGTCAATTTGTAAAGTAGCACCAATGGTGGGCCTCATGGGCTGCACTGAGGGAGTGACTGGGGAGGCCAGGGTCCCAGAAGATCCCAAAGTTTGGAATGGGGGTACATCTGGAGCTCTCAGGTGTGACCCGAGGGCTTTGGGGTCCCTGGGAAAATTCTCTGAAAGGCTGGGATGGAAGCATAAGGAGGATCTCAGACCAGATTCTTGGCCCCCCATCAAAGCAGGTCGGTCAGCCCCATGTCTGCTCTCCAGGTGCCAGACAACAGTGACACCAGTGGGCAGTCAGGAGGCTGTGAGTCATCTGCAGCTTCCTTGGCCCCAGCTCCCATCCTGGCCTCCCTCCGACCTTTACTGGCACCTGCTTGCCCCCAGCCCCAGTGAGGCTACAAGAGAGCAGGATGAGGCAGGGGAACTGGTACCGGTCCTCCACAGCTCATGGTAGAAGACTGGACTCCCAAAGCCCCAGGAGAAACTTCTGCTCACCCCATCCCACTCTAGTGGTAGGCCGAGGCCTACCATGGCCACCAGCAACCTTCCCCTTGCACTGGCCATCCACCATGTCTGAGATACTATTCAGATCTCTCCCACGGGAAAGGCAACTCAGCCTTTCCTGGAAGCCACTTGGAAATCCTCTAGTTCTCCCAGCACATCTGGGGGCCTAGAACTAACCCTCCCTTCCTCTTCCCCCTGGAGGCCCCGTCAGGAATTTGAAACCCGGAAGCGGTTCCAGTTCCTGATACTCCAGCTGGACTTGGGACTACTCAGGTGGCTGTGAGGATGGAGCTCAGAGCTTGGGGGCTGTAGCACTGGGGGGAGGAGGTGCAGCTGGGCCATGATCCAGGGGCCCAAGCACCTGCTTAACCGGGGCCCCTCTGGAGAATCCTGGCGTCGGAGGCCCTTGGCTCAGAAATACATCCAAAGCCTGGTATTCTGGCTGCAGAGGAAAGCTGACCCTCTGATCTGTCGTCTTTCTCCCTTCTCTGAGAACCCTCTCCTGCTAAGCTCCCCTCCCAGGCACAGACAGACCCCTCTCTTATGAGCAGACGAGCCAGTGGTCCATGAACTTCAGAGACTCAGAGGGGAAGGAGCCTCTGTCCAGCTTCAGAGAGGCCCCTGGGCCTTCTCCTCACTCCCCACCAAGGGTGGGGAGCTCTTCAGATCCCCAGCATTAGGTCAGGGTAAGAGGACTCCAAACTGGAGTGGTGGAGACAGCCCTTTCTAACTAGTATGGGGACTACAGCTGTGGGGGGTACTCTAGGACATTCCACTCATCCCTCTTCCAATCTCAGGGGTGATACAACTGATTCCCCCTACAAACACACACACACGGACCCTCTAGAGGTCTCTGGCTGAGCACACAAGGCTACAAAACCTCCTCTAGGTCTGAGTGGGGGTCAGGGGTACAGGAGTAAATAGGCAGAGTGCACCTCTACCTCTCCAGATCATAGACCCCTGGTCTTTGGAAAACTGCTTCAGGAAAGAGCCTCCTTTTAAGCTTTACCCACATGTCCTCAGGGTCCTTAGGCTCCCCATGGCAGGGCCTCCTTTGGCCTGAGGTGACAGAGTAGGCAGCAAAATAGGTAGAGAACAGCTGGGCAGCTCCAGTTCCAAGGAATGCCCCCCCCCCTTTTACCAGGGAGCTCTTGCTCCAAACCCAGGGTTCCATGGATGACAGGGCAAAGAGCTGGGAACTCACAGAAGAGGGAGCTTACTTCCCTTAGGGTGAGCTGGGGTCTCCCACCTGGCAGGATGGAGGCCACAGGGGTCCTGAGCAAGACAGAGGAACGACCTCGAGGCCTGCCCTGGGCCCAGTCCCTGGCATCCCAGCTGCCCCCTTTAGCATCCAGGGTGTGGGGGAGGAGCTGTTCTTGCTCTCCAGGGAAGTCTTCCCCTCCAGTGGCTATTGTGCAGTGGCCTTGACGAGTATAAATAGCCTGGGCAGTCCAGCATCTTGAACCTGGTGCCTTGAAAGTGTGGAGCTGAGGCCTTGCTGCCTGTTCATCTCTCTTAAGGCTGCAAGGGCAATGCTGGCAGGATTTGGGGGGCGGTGCGGGGAGCTGGGTCTTCACACCCTACAGTGTGTTTGGGGTGGTGGGAGAGATGCAGGGGGAGCACGGAGCCCTGAGAAGGGCTAGAAAGGGACAGACATGGGCTGGGCACGGGGACAAGCCATTCCGGCTGCAGCACGCCTGGGTATTCAACCCACCCCCCTTGGTTCTGTGAAGAAGTCTCCAGGGCCCTGTAACCTGGATTGGGGCCTTGGCCTACTCTTCCTGTTCTCTGGAGCCTTCTCGCTGACCCTACCCCTTTCCAGCCTCGGAGTCTTTGTACGTGCTGCTCACTTTGCCCAAAACTTTCTTCCCCCACCTCTGTTTCTGGCACAGTTCCCACCTGACAGGGCCTTAGCGGAATTGTCACCTCCCAGGGAGGCTTCCCTCACCTCTCTTCTCTCTCTAAAGCTGCCCTCCATTCCCTCAAAGCAGCCCGTCTTTCTTTCAAAGCATTGACTACACTTTGCACTTGAATATTCGTTTGGTCATTTACTAGTTCAAGGGCCAGTGCCTGTACGGTCACCACGGAGTCTCCTGTGCCCCGTAGGTCGAGCACACGCTGGGTACCCCATAAATACTCATTGCATTGAGGATCACGCCACTGCTCCCTCTGTGGAGTGAGGGGCCAAGGGGCCCTGCTCCCTCAGGTCGCCCCTGAAGGTTCAGGGGCAGGGACAGGACAGAGGCCGGCTTGGGCTGCCTCAGGCCTGGCATGGCCCAGCGGCAGTTTGGGATGAACTCCCTGGCTGCTAGGCAGGTCCTATCCCTAGGGCCTCCCTAGGGCTGAGGTCACGTGGGCTGTGGGGGCTCTGAGAGAGGCCGGGGCCGAGCTGTGCTCCTGTGCACGGGCGTGGTCTGCGACTGTTCTGGGGGCTTGCTGGCCTCATCCGAGGTACTAGCACCCAGGTTCACATAGGCTGCAGGCAGCTGCACGTAGTGGTCCCCGAGCAGCCTGGCCGCCACGTGCTCTACTTCCTCTACCAGCACCGTGAACGTGGGTCTCACTGCGGGGTCAGCTGCCCAGCAGCGGAGCATCACAGCATACCTGCGGGGAGAGAGGCACGTCAGAGTCAGGACGCATCCCCGGCCTGAGATTCTGGGCTACCCACCTGCTCTGAATCCCCTGGCAGGCCACGCAGAGAGGAAGACAGGCAACAGGTGGCTGGAGGCGTAGTACAGAGTGTGGCCCAGGCAGGGGTGACCTCTTCTCAGCATTGCCGTTGCTGTCCCAGTCCTGCTTCCCCACCTGGCAGAGGTCTAGTTGCCCCAAAGGTTAGAGCTTGGACTCCTGTGCCCTGTGACCTGAACAATGTGATCTCATGAAGCTCCTTAGGCTCTCCCTGCCTCAGGATCCTGCCCTGATCACAGAGCTGTTGGGCCAGAGGGTAGAAGGACACCCGTAAAGGGCTTAGCTTAGGGTGCAGCTCACAAACAATCACAGTCCTATCTTAGGTCTTTTAGGAAGGAAGCCCATATCCAGTGACATGGGGATTCAAAGTCCTGGGGTGCCTGGGTGGCTCAGTGGGTTAAAGCCTCTGCTTTCGGCTCAGGTCGTGATCCCAGGGTCCTGGAATCGAGCCCCACGTCGGGCTCTCTGCTCCGCGGAGAGCCTGCTTCCTCCTCTCTCTCTGCCTGCCTCTCTGCCTACTTGTGATCTCTGTCTGTCAAATAAATAAATAAAATCTTGGGACGCCTGGGTGGCTCAGTTGGTTAAGCGGCTGCCTTTGGCTCAGGTCATGATCCCAGTGTCCCGGGATCGAGTCCCACATCGGGCTCCTTGCTCGGCAGGGAGCCTGCTTCTCCCTCTGCCTCTGCCTGTGCTCGCTCTCTCTCTCTGACAAATAAATAAATTAAAATAAAATAAAATAAAATCTTAAAAAAAAAAAAGTCCTGAGACATAGATGTGTGGGGGTGGTGCCAGTGGCCCCGTGATTCCCAATCAGTGTCTCTCTGGGTTTGCCTGGTGGTGGATCCTAATCTGTGCCTCTTTATCTCAGAAATGCCATGCCCCCCTTTAATGACACTAAGTGCTCTACACACAATAATCTAATCCTCAGACTCTGAGGGTGGTACTGTCCTCATCCCAACTTTACAGATGAGGAAACAGGCCTCGAGAGGAGAAGGAACTTAGCCCGGCCTAGTGGGTGCTGTGACGGTCCACCCAGATCCCCCCTCTCTTCCCCTAGTGAAGGCGGCCGGCTCTTGCCTGGAGCCCTCCCTAGGGAGTGCCCCAGGCAGAAAAGGGCTAAATTTCCCAAACTCTCAGTGTGACCAGCGACTTATTAATGTCTAGTCTAGGGACCCAGCCCCTTGATCTAAATTTTGTAAAACTCCGAAGAGCCATCCCAGATCAAGCAGCCCCTATGGGATGGGCTACCGCCCCTGCTGCATCACAGGGGCCCGCAGCCCAGTCCTGCTTCCCTGGCTCCCAGTCTACCAAGAAACCCCCTGTACATATATCCCCAGCTCAGGGGCTCTATCAGGGAACCAGACCCAGTTCTTCCTGTTCTAAGCACAGAGGCCTGGGCACAGGCGAGGCACACATACTGCTCCTGAAGCTGAACCCTCGCACGGCACCCCCAGGCAGGCACAGTGACAACACAGCTGCCACCAGGCCTTGGGCACGGGGAATCTGAAATTATATTCAGTAGGGAAAAATTGTGATCTGGAGATGTGGAGGGGGCTAGTGTGGGAGCTAATGGAACCTTTCCTTGAGGTTAAGTGAATGGAAAAGATGGAAAACAGGCCCCCTTGGCGGGGGTGGGGTGAGAGGAGTGCTGAGAAATCAAATCACTGGCCTCAACCCAGACTCTGAGTGGGGAGTACCGTTACTATGGCAACCATGATATCCTCCCAGCACTCAGCCCCAAATGGGGGTGGAAACAGTCCACAGAGGAGGAAACTGAGGCCCAGAGAGGCGCCTTTCTGGGTCGGCCAGGGGAGTAATCAGAGAGCCAGGCAAGAGCTCTGTCTCCTGCTCCTCCCTTGTCTCTGGGGACCCATGCCCTCCCACCTCCACCCCTGCATACTCACAGAGAATTGGGACAATACTCAGGTTGGGGCAGGCGCCGACCCTGGGCCAGGAATTGAGTGAGGTCGAAAGGGTCCATATGGGGGTATGGTGGGGCTCCCCGTGTCAGCAGCTCCCACAACAGCACACCAAATGACCACTGTGGGAAGGGGAAAGGAGACTCAACTCTTACCCTCAAATCTGGGGGCAGGTGCCCCCCCACGCCAGGTCCCCAGAGCCCTTCAGTTGGAAATCAGTCAGAGCTCACTCCTCAATACCTCACAAGCATCTTCCCTCTGTCTCCTCTCACCACCGGACTCTACCCAGAGTTGGTCCTGGGCAGGCCCTGTATGGTCTGGAAGGAGCCAGTGAGTTCACAGGCCCCTGTTGCCCTGGCAAGAAGAGTCCATCCTAGACCTACTCCAGAGGTGGGCAGATGTGCCCACCTGTAGGGGCTGCTTAGCCTGAGGATTCCCAGGACTCAGATCACCAGATGGAGCCGAATGGGCAAGGCCCAGGGCTCCCCCAGGACCCTGAGGCCTTGTGGACTCTAGGGCAGGTGGGGCCTCACCACATCAGACTTGGTGGTGAATCTGTAGGTCTGCAGGCTCTCCAGTGCCATCCATTTGACAGGGAGGCGAGCGTGGCGATGCTGCCGAACACTGTAGTACTCCTTGTCCAGGACGTCGCGGGCCAGGCCAAAATCAGCCACCTTGACAGTGAATGACTCGTCCAGCCTGAGGGTGAGGGGCGGGAATCACACTCAGGACCAGCCACCACCAGGCCCTGAACCCATCTGTTCCAGGCCTTCCCAGAGCTTCAGAGCCACAGTGGCCAGTCAAAGCCTGAGCCAGGCACATAGGAAAATGGAGGGCCAGAGAAGGGAGGACATGGCCAGGGGTACCCAGCAAGGGCTGGAGGGAGGGCTGTCCCCTGAGGTGCCCCACCCCCACTTGCATCACCCCAAACGCCCTGGCCCCTCACATGCAGTTCCGAGCAGCCAGGTCCCTGTGCACAAACTTCTGCTCTGCCAGGTACTCCATGCCGCGGGCCACCTGAAGGCCGAAGCTGACAAGGTCCTTCACTGTGGGATTCTGGGGGCCACAGGTGGGTCCGTAAGCAAGGGCCTCGCAGCATGTCCCCAGCCCCTGCCCATGTCTCCTGACCCCCATCCCTGCGCAGCCCAGGCCACCCGAGCACGGACCCGCTGGGGCGAGCGGATGAACCGAAGCAGGTCTCCATGGCGCATGTAGGGCAGCAGCACACGGGGCAGCCCTTCCGGGGGCAGCACGATGCCGATGAGAGCCAGCACGTTCGGGTGGCGCAGACCGCGCATCAGTAGCCCCTCGCGCAGGAAGGCCTCCACCTCCTGCCCCTCCGTGATGCCTGCAGAGCGGCTGCAGTCAGGCTCAGAGGCCGGGGCCGGATGGGGGAATGGAGAAGAGAGGTCTTCCACTTGGGGTTACTCAGCAAGGTGGGAGCACCGCGGGGACGGGGACCCACTTACGACTCAGCGACTTGATGGCACAGTGGATTCGATTCTGGTCCTCGTCTATGTATTCTCCATGATAGACAACTCCAAAGTGGCCTGGTGAAGGGAAAACGGTGAGGGGGCCCCAGTGCCTGAGGGGTGCACATCATGCCCTCTCGCTGGGAACGAAACCGCAGAGCACCAACGGGCCAATGGGATGTTAAAAACAAGCAGCAGCTACACAGTGACAGAGCCTGCCGCCCGCCCGTGCCCGCCGAATCTGCCCCAGAATTCACTGAAGCCAGAATGAATTCCTATTCCACAGAGGAGCAAATAGAGGCTCAGAGAAGTTCTGTGGTATTCCCAAAGTCACAGAGCTTGGGGAGAAGGCCAGAGCAGAGCCCTGCCTAAATGTCCCTTGAGCCCACGCCATCTCAGGACTCCATCTGTGCCCCAGCCCCACCTGTCCTGGCCCCCACACCTTTGCCAATGACTCGGTCACTGTGGGTGACCACCCGCTCATGGGGGATCAGCACATCCTTGACCTCAGCCAGGAGCGCAGAGTCCAAGTCCCCAAGCTGGATGGATGCTGTCCGCAGCAGTGGGACGCAGGACCCATCCCCACTGTCTGAGAAGGATGCTTTGTGGTCCCGGCTGGTGGAATCCGGACCATCCAGACCATTGGCGTCAGGGGCTGCTGTGGAGGAGAGGGAGTGAGGGGCCTGTGGAGCAGAGGGTGTGGCTCCAGCTTTCAGTGCTGTCCCCTGTCTCACCAAGGCCATTTCTGTAGTCAGAGCCCGACCGGAGCACAGGTAGGGGCATGGCTCCAGCCATCCGGTCCAAGGATGCCAGGTCACCTGGGTTTAGAGACAGGCCGGTGGAAAGGCAGCCCTTGGTGGCTGGCCTCCAAACTCCTATAGGCTGCCCTGTACCTCAGGGGTATGGGCAGACCTCCAAGAAAGAGAATATAGGGACTTGGAGAGGCCGTGGTTTGGGGCTACAAGCTGAGTCGGGAGGGGAGCGGAGAGCTCACCTAGCTGTTTCCTCCGCCAGTAGCTGAAGATCAGTGCAGCAACCAGCACAGCCACAAGCAGAAGAAGGGCCAGCAGGAGACCGAGGAGTAGCCCCTGGGGGACCCCCTCTGGGCCCGGCCGTACCACCCTGCCCAGGATGTGACATTCACGATCCACGCAGACCTGGGGGTAGGTAGCAGCTCAGGCCAGCCCGCAAGCCCTGGCTCCCGTCTCCTGTGGGGGGCCAGCTAAGCTGCCTACCTGCAATGGGACGCCATCCTTGTCAAGTTGCAGGGAGGGGGGCAGAGGGCAGATGACTACATCGCCCCGGAGCTCATGTTGGCAGCTCTTACCATCCATGGTCACGTTCACTTCCACACAATCAGCCACAGCGCCCAGCCCAATATACTGCAGAGACAGTCATGAGGACTGGCCAGTGCCCCCATCTCCTCCAGGCAAGGCTTCAGCCCTAACCCTCCACTGTCCCTGACCTCCACCCCCCACACTTACCTCAAACTTAACAGCATGCTCCTCTGGCTTCAGTGGGGCCAGGTCGGTGCTGGGTGGATGGGGTGGGGGCAGGAAGCGAAAGCCAGGCAGTGTAAAGCCAGCAGCTCCATCCCCCTGGGCACTCAGGTTCCCTGTCACCCACCCCTGGGGGCTTCGGACCACATATTCAGGCAGGCGGCACGACTGCTGCTCCGGGAGCTGCCGCTCACACTGCTGGGGCCCAGGCAAGAGTGGTTGGCCAGGCGTTCCTCCTCCACCCACCCCGAGCCCAGCAGGGGGTAGAGCTGGAACTAGAGGACCCATCCAGCCTTCCTCCCTCAGGCTAGTGCCCACTTGTCAGCTGCCCGTGCCCACTCACATTGTTTTCCACTGCTCTGAGCCCATCGTGGAATGACAGCACTAGGTGCCATGCGGAAGTCAGATGCTGGCCATGGACGGTGACCTGGGAGCCTCTGCGGAGGAGAGCAGTGTGATGGGCTTGGGGTGCTCTCTCGGGCTGGCTCCCTCATTCCTAAGAGACCAGAGCGGGCAAGGGGGTGCCACTTACATGTAGCCACAGTTGGGGCTGATGCCCAGCACAACGGGGTCTTCCAGGTAGTGGAAGTTCCAGAAGCCAGGCACCACAGCGCCCCCTACCTGAAGGCGAATGGGAACGCTGGCCGTAGCTGCCGCAGGGGGCGTGGTACATAAAAGCTGCCCCTCGCTAACCCTGCAGAATGAGGGAGTGGGGTGGGGGGAGAATTGGGCTCAGGATTACCCTCCGTGAAGGCCAGACCTACCTTCTCCAAGGGTCTGCCAATCCTTCCCAGTTCCTCTGTTGGTCATCAAAACCTGCCCATACTCAATGGGTGTGTTTGAAGATAGGGTCACGAAGTCTTCCATAAAGGCAGGTTCCCCACAGCCTTGGTTGGAGCTAATAAACTCTGTAATGGGCTGTCTTGCCATTTCCAAACCACCTCTGGGCTGGAAGAGGCATCAGTCCCTTCTTCTTGGACCTGCTCCCTACACGGGCCATGGGACAGATCTCTCCTCTCTCTGCCTGGGCAGGATCCACGTCTCACCTGGTGAAGGCTCCCCCGGGGTGGGACCCTGTAGCCTCCCCTCTCCTGGCCTGTTGGCACTTACCGTTCCAGTGGGCACTCAGTCCCGTTGACCAGCACAGCCTGACTGGTGCCTAGAGACAGGCCCTCGCCTTCAAGGGTGAGGCGGGTGCCCCCTGCCCGTGGGCCAAAGAGGGGTTTTACTGCTCTCAGCACTGGCTCCTAAGACGGTATGGAGATGGCTTAGCTTAACTTAAAAGGCCTTCCACTCCAAGCCCTTCCCTGCCTGTACTGCCAGGCTGGCCAAGGGCACAGACAAGGCAAGGTGGCCTCACCATGAAAGAGAAGCCTTGCAGCATGGAGGTGCCATCTACCCGGAAGTGCTTGCCTGGAGACATGTTGCTCACGGTGAGGCTGATATTGGCAGGCCCCGCCGGCTGCATGTCCAAGGGCTCCACCTCACACTCCAGCTCCTCTACAAAGTCTTTCTGGAACACTGGTCTAGGGCACCGGGGGAATGCGAGGTCAGTCAGGGGTCACACAGGCTTGGTCACATGCCCGCCACATATCACAGGTCTCCTCCAGGCCTAAAGATGGTATCTCTTCACTCCTCCCCTTCCTCCAGGGTAGGCAGGAGCTGGTGAGGCAGGGTCAACCTTGCCCAGCTCCACAACTTGACAGATGGGTAGGGAATATACAGGCTCAAGAAGGGACAGACATGTCTCCTCAGACATCAAGCAGCCAGAGCCACTGCAGCTTGCCTCCTGCCTTCTTGCCCCCCATAAGCAGAAGACAGGGTCTCACAGGTAAGGGGCAGCGTGGTCACCCCTGTCAGGGACAGGAAGGGCAGAGACTAGTTTATACCTGGGGTTTGAACTGTCCTTGGGCAGCAGTCGGCAGGGACTTTGGCCCACGGTGACCTGATGGGTACCTTCATGTACCAGCTCAGGAGGGTGTGGGTAGAAGTTGGAGCCGCACAGGGTCAGCCTTGTGCTGCCCCTTCGGGGTCCACTCTGTGGGTAGAACTGAAGAGGGGGAGAGAGCCTGAGGCCCTGTGTGGGTCAGGGCTCTCAGCTGTCTGTTTTCCCCAGAGTTTTCAGTCATGCCCCTTGCCTGCCCTCCCTCCAGTCCCCTAGGTCACTCCCTAGCCCTCACTTGGGCACTTTTCTGCCTCCAAGTCTCTACATGGGCCATCCCCTCTGGCAAGAATATCCTTCTTGTCGATATGGAGGACATTCAAGACCTGAGGATCATGGTTAAGACATGTTGACCCACCTCCCCCACCCCACTTGGGTGGGTCAGTTGGTTAAGCATTGGACTCTTGATTTTGGCTTAGGTTATGATCTCAGGGTTGTGAGATCGAGCCCCATGTTGGGTTCTACCCTCAGCAGGGAGTCTGCTTAAGATTCTTCCCCCCTGCCCCTCCCCTGCTCACGTACATGTATGCACTCTCTCAAATAAATAAATCTTTTTTTTTTTAATGATTACGATGGTAATCTTTTTTTAAAGATTTTACTTATTTATTTGACAGAGAGAGACACAGGGAAAGAGGGAACATAAGTGGGGGGAGAGGGAGAAGCAGGCTCTCTGCTGAGCAGGGAGCCTGTAGTGGGCCTCGATCCCAGGACCCTGAGCTGAAGGGAGATGCTTAACGACTGAGCCACCCAGCCACCCCTCAAATAAATAAAACTTAAAAACAAAAACAAAAAAACCCCAGAAGAAATTGTATTTTTTTAAAAAAAGGCACACTGAGCCCCATCCCAGGCCCAGCTTATCCCACCTGTGCCCCACCAAGCAAGCCATACCTCAGTAAGCTCAGGTGGGCAATGATCCTGTTGCCAGGAGCCAGGACACTCCTTCTGCCGGCCGCACGTGTCCCCACACCAGCCACAGCCCATGAAACGCTGTGCCCGCAGACAGCTCCCACAGGTGAGGAAGTGACGGCAGCCAGGGCCCTGGATAGGTACTTGGAAGACCTTGGAGTGGCAGATAGGTGGCTCAGGAGTGGTGGGGTGGGGGGCCAGACCCCATAGATGCCCTAGTTATTGTAGGTCCCGGTGGTGAAACCTGTGTGTTAGTGCTTCTGGGATTGGATGGAGGGGCTATGCTCCTATAACCTTGGCCCCAGGCCTGATCGCAGTCCCACCTTACCTGGTCCCCAGAGGCAAAGAACAGGTGGTCTCCAAGGCGACTAACATCTGGTCGCATGGGCTGTCCACTGCAGCCCAGTGAGAAGTTGGACACATACAGCAAGTAGTTGAGAGACCTGGCCAGCTCCACCTGGGACAGGTTAGCCGTGACCAAAATGGAAATGGGGAATGGGGACCCAGGGACAAGGAGCCATGGAGATGGGGGTCCTACCTGCAGGATGCGCCCATCAGCTGTGCCCATGTGGGCCACTGTGACGTTGTCAAGGCGTGTCACATGCAGTGCAGTGACCTGCATGGGTCCTAAGAGCCCATTGAAGAGGTCCACACGTGACAGGCTCCCATGGACCAGCAGAGGGAAGTGATGGCAGCTGGTGTTGAGGCTGGGGGCTTCCCGGCCAGGCTGGGGAGGGTCATGGAAGGGGTCAGGGCTCATCACCACACACTGGCCCCTGGGGCCCTCTGTCAGTGGCCACAGCAGTCCCAACCCCCATCCCTTACCTGGCTTAGCTAGATAAGGCCCCACATCTGCCTCTTACCTGCCGACTTCCACCTGTGGGCCTCTCAGAGGCAGTAAGGCCAGGAAGGAAAGCCCAGGCTAGAAGACCGGCTTATCCTGTGCCTTGCTCTGACTTGCCATGTTCATTCTGATATAGACTTAGAGTCTTACAGGCCCAACCTCATTCTGTCCTCACGACCACCTATAAAGTGGGTGCTTTCACCACCCCCATTTTGCAGATAAGGAAATGGGCTCAGAGAGCGTTTCGTTACTTGTCCAAGGTCTTATACCCTCTCACGAGAGGAACCAGGTAAGAAGCCCGAGCTCTTGACCAGGCCCCTGCACTTAGCTTGGGCTAGCATTTCCTCTCCAGCTGCAGTGGCTAAACTCTGAAAGTAATTGAGCCAGTATGGGACTGGTAACATGGTCCTTCTCCCTGAAATTCCAAAGATCTTCCTGCACCTCCAGCTGCTACCTGTATCCCCTTCAGGGTACAAAAGGGAAAAATCAAGGCCTGAAGGCTAGACCCCAGGGATTGTGAGACACCTCTCCCCTGCTCTTAATAAGAAGGTGTTTTGAGGGCTGCACTCAAGCCGCAAGGCAGGACTGTGGAAGCTTCTGGGAAGGCAGATCAGGTAAGAATGCAAGGGACTGGAGCTGAGTGCAAAGCGTAGGCAGGGCTCAGTAGCCCTAGCTGCTTGGGACCTTCCCTTGCTAGGCCCGAGGCTCCCACCAAACCAAGTACGCTTAACTTAGTGGTCAGACCTCAGTGCTGATGAGAAGCCCTGGGGGTACAGAGCTGGGCCTAAAAACTCCACACACTCTTTGTCTGTAGCCTGGGTGGGTGGGAACTGAGACTCTGTCCTCACTTGAGGTGGGGAAAGGGGCCTGGCCTTCACCGGAAGCCATCCAGGTGTTTTCAGCATGACTCAGGGACGGGTGAGGCTGAGAGGTGGAAAAGAGGCCCAACCCTGGGAAGGGCCACACCCCTGTCTGCTCACCTCTGGGTCCCAGGGCCTTCGCTCTGTGTTTCCAGGCTTGTCTATGAGCCCTTGGCTCTGGAAAACATGACTCAAGCGTCCAGGGCCACACAGAGGAGGGTGACTGCTCCAGACTTAACCATACCTGAACCCACAGAGGTGCCAGATAAGAGCCCCACAGGCTTCCTGAGGCCAGCCGCAATCAGCACACAGTGGGTGTTGCCCTGGAGACTACATGCCTAGTCACCCAACAAACATAGCATCGGCTGGTTCACACACCTCCCAGGGGCCTGGCCAGCTTGGGAGCCATCTTGAGATTAGTCCTCCTAGAACCTGGCACTGCCAACTCAGGCTGGATGTCTTTTGACCTACTGACCGCTAGCCAAGTCAGGGAGAGGTTCGGATTCCCCAGAGGGAAAGAAAGGAGGGCAGGCGGGGCTGTCCAGGCCCAGGCCCAGAGCTCTCCATCCCTAGGTCTTCTCAACCCAGAGGGACTCAGCTGAAGGAGTGAGGCTGGAGATCCCCCACTCCTCACTGTGTGTAAGTTATCCTCCCACTGAAGCATCAATAAGAGCTAGCAGGGAGTCATTGGAGAATGGCACAGAAGGGCCAGGGCCACAGGGCAACCAAAGACTCCATGAGCAGTGACTGTGAGCTCACTGAAAGCCCACTCATCTCATGCGTGTTCACCCCACTGCCTTAGCTTAATCTCTTATAAGCTAGGGTAGGACTGTTTCAATGGCTCTAAAGGGTCGGTTTGGGTTTGATCCTCAGCATCTTAAAGAATGTCCTGTTTGTCTCTACTCCAGCTCCCTGACACCATGGCTGGAGAGAACCTGGGTAGGGTCTGCTGGAAAGAGCCCCCAGTTCAGCTCCCAGGACTGGGAGACCTCCAGTTCAGCCCCCAGTTCAGCTCCCAGGACTGGGAGACCTCCCGCCTGGGGTGAAAAGGGGAACATGAAGCAGGGCCCCAACTACATTGGAAGAAAGTCTGGGACTCTTTGTGGTGAACCAATTCCAACCACCCCCTCCTAAGGCTTTACTCATCCCCAGATGTTTATAGTTGCTTGCACAAGACTGGGGTGAGCCTCCTGGAATTTACTAGAGCCTAGCCGCCTCCGTGTCCTAGGTCCTCCCCACAGAGAACCCCCATAGCGAATAATCAGGGATGAGTGAAGCCCAAGCCATGCAGGCTCTCGGACAAGCCCCCAACCTTCCAAGGCCCAGGAGGCTCCCTGAATTGGGGGTGAGGTGGGGGCTTTCTCCGACAACTCCTGCCCCACCCTCTTTGGAGAGGCGAACAAAACAAGTGCTTCCAAAGGGAAAACGAAACTGTGTTGGTGAGCAGCTGTATCTGTGTGATTCTGTTAGCATCTGCCGTGTGGGGGGCTGTTTCTCTGTGGATGTCCCCGAGGGTGTGTGTGTGGTGGGCAGGTAGGAGGGGATCCCATCCTTCTACCCGGACTTTGGCAATGTGTCTGCCAAAGACAGTTGTGATGCCATCTGGTTCTCACACAATCTGGGAAACTACCTAAAAAATCAGAGGCCATGGTACCCGAGAGGGTGAAAGAGCAAAATGAAGGAGCAACAGGGGCTAGCCTGGCTGACAGGTGGACCTCCAGGGTAGCCTGGGCTTGGCTGATGCCCACACCCCGGGCACCACTCCACCCTGCCACCGCCCCAGCACTGAGGAACTAGGTGGAAGAGAAAACTTCTCCCCTCCTGCCCTTTCTCCTCCCGGCGCTTCTCACTGCATTCAGTTCACAGGAGAGGGTCCCTTCTTTCTGCTCACCGGGTTGGGGCAAAAACTATGCGACTGGAAGAAGTCGAGGCCTCGCGGCATGCCCTGGGGGACAGGAGACTCACAGCAGCGCTTCACACCCTGCTCGATGACAGTGTCCACCAGGTCGATGGGAAAGGCACAGACGACAGAGTTGGGACTCACACCGGGGCTGCTGTCTCTCTTGGCCGTGAAGACTCCAAACAGCACTTCCTGGCCCTCCCGGATGCTCAACTCAGTGGCCAACCGGCTGCCCACCAGAGCGGTGTGGGCGGCTCTAAGCACCGGGTAGGGCTGTCCTCCCTCGGCGGCCCCGCGGCGCCGGCGTTTAGGTGCGAATCGGCAGTCCAGGACCAGCTCACGGTAGTCTCCCAGCTCGGGCTCAGCAGCGTCGAGCCGTGCCAGGCGCGTGTGCAAGGCTCCCGGGGCGGCTGTCACGCTGGCCCGCTGCACGGTCAGGAAATAGACAAAGGCTCCGGCACGGAAACTGTACACGTACTCGATAGGGTAGGAAGAGAGATACTGGGGCAGCACCGACAGCGCTGCGAAGCCGGGTGCGAATCCAGAGGCATCGGCCTTGAGGCGCCGGATGGATACTGAGCGCGGGCTGAAGCTCTCTGCCACAGTCTCGTCCAGAGAAGATGCCACGTAGAAGTAGGAGGCATGGCCCTGCTCAACTACAGTCACAACGGTGCCCAGAGGGCTGGCCACGCAGTCAGGGCACTCCTCGGGTTGGTTGTGGTGGGCGGAGAAGAGGCAGATTGGCGGTGCCAGGTGCAAAGCTGTCCCTCCCGGCTCAAGCTCATGCAGGAAGCAGCGGCCATGCAGGCTCGAGCCGCAGCTGACCAGCGCCGGCAGCGCCGGCTCCAGTACCAGCACCTGTGCATCTGTGTCTCCCTGTGGGCCGTGGGGGCCCAGGCCACAGGCTGCACATGTCTGGCAGACAGGGTCCCCAACAGGGCCCGTGGCCAGGCTCTCTACTGGCTGTAAGCCAGGCCCAAGCACATACAGGCGATTGCGCGTAGCCACGAACACCGCACTCCCGTCCTCGCCGCCCTCGTAGGTCGTTAAGGCCTGTACTGGACCTCCGGCCGAGAAGCTGGGTACCTCGTACTCCACGTCAAAATTGCGCAAGGCAGCGAAGGGGGTGCGTGGGCACTGCCAGGACCCTCTGGCCAGCAGCGGCGGCAGCACCAGCACCAGCAGCAGCAGTAATAGCGAGGGCTGGGAGGACAGCGGGAGAAGCTCCATCCAGGCCCAGCTGGGGCCCCGCAGGGACTCCTGCTGGCTGGAGCCCCGCTGGGAGCAGACTCAAGGGGAAGTCGAGGCTGGGACCAGCGTCAAGAGCCAGTCCTGAGAGCCCTCAGGCAGCTGAGCCCCGCCCGGGGCTACCGTGCTGCCCAGAGCCCTCCCCTGCCCTCGGGTCTGAGCACCTGGCACCAGGTGGACCCACACATCCCCCGCTGGGGAACAGAGAGGCCGCCTCACCTGCCGCCTCCTCTGCGGCTCCACGCAGGAACTTAGAGCAAAGTCGGCCCCAGGGCACAGGGCGGGGCGGGCGGGGCCAGAGTGTGGGGGCGGAGCTGTGGGCGGGGCCTGCCAAAAGCCTGGGCTAGGCAGCCGCTCCGCCAAGCCGACTTTCCAGGCCCTCGCAGCCCTGTCACCTACACTTCTCGGGCGTGTTTTTCTCAGTGACGTGTGGGTGGTGTGCGTGGAGTGGCCCGGAGAGAGGTAAGGAGGCCTGAGCTGCCCCTTCCCGCCCCCCCAAGACCGACTAGGCTGAAGTGAGGAGGAATCGGGGCCCAGCACCAGTGAGGGTTTGAGGACCACCTGGCTTATTTCTTCCCTTGTCGCCAGTAGCAACACACTCAGACGCTTCCTGAACAGGGCCCGAGGGCCCCTGAGAGGCCAAGGATGTGTGGAAGACTAGAGGGGAGACATGGGACCCCCCAGAGGTACTGCTACTCTCTGTGGCCAGGGGCCATTATTCTTGCACGTGCCCTGGGTTGTCAGTGATGGGATGTGTCAGAGGAGAGAGTTGCACCCTACCTGCCCAAGGCGGTAGGAGTTATGAGTTGGGGCCTACCCTGCAGGCTGGACATCAGGGTCAGAGGAGAGCCGGCTTATGTGGTATTTCTGGTATTTCCAGTGATGCCTCTGTAGGCAGAAGTTGCAGGATGGCGATAACAAAACAATGGTCACCTTCTTTGCTGGCTGTGCCCCAGTGCTCCCTGATATGCAGGAAACATGGGCTTTGATAGGGGACTTCTAACCTGCATAGGGTGGCCCTAGGCTGAGGTCGGAGGGATCCATGAACTCTGGATCCCAGGGCTTTGGAAGGTAAGAGGGGTGGGGAAGAGAGGAGCTTTCAGCCCAGCAGGATTCATTCAGCCTGACTTTTGGAGCTGTATCTCCTGTACTCCCCCATCCAGACCATACTCCTTGTCCCTCCTTCCAGGAGCACCTTTTTCCTTTCCTCCTCTTGAAACTTAGATGGCACCTCCTCCAGGAAGCCCTCCTGATCCTGGCAATGCCAGATCCATTTCGTGGGCCCCACAGATCCTGTGCTATACCCACCCCAACACAACTGACTCTGGATACCTGCCTCCCCCTTTTCCTGATTCCTAGTGCAGGACTCCCTCCCCCCTTGAGGCCGGAGTTCAATGAGCACCTGGTGGAGAGAAGGAACAGCAGGAGTGGGCAGCCACACCCAGTGTTGGGAGGATTCCAAGCCTCGGGCAATGTAAAAGGCACTCCCTTCTCTAACCAGAATTGGCCCGGAAATGAATAAATACCCATAAAAAAATCATGGCACAGTTCCTGTGTTTCACAGTCAACATGCCTAAAGATAGTCATGCACAGCAAAACTGAAATGAAACATTCTCTGCTGGCACTGAGACATAGTTTCTTGGACCCCCATCCTACCTCAGAACATTCGGAGAGACTTCTGTGGGTTGGGAGAAGACTTCAGGGCCCTCCTTGATCACCCTAACCACCTGTTTTAAGGTTTGGGGTACAGAAGTCAACAGTTGATCCTTTGCTGCCACCGTGTGGCCAAGATGTTGGCTGCCCCCCAGGCCTGCATTTCTTCCTGGGCAACTCTGGTCCTTGACAGCAAGCATCCACAGTAGTGCCCCTTCCTCCTTCCTCAACTGCTCGCTGTGCAGGAGGAGGGCAGGCAAACCATGCAGGGGAAGTCTGTGCTAGGTATGAGTGCTCCTCCAAGATGAATTCATGAGGCCTGGCCCATATTTGGCTTAGGACCTGCCCACCTGCCCTGGCATCTGTGACCTCGAAGGAGTGCCCTCTTTTCCCATTTTGGGCTCTCCTACCCCTCTGAACACTACTCCCAAGAACTCCCTCCAACCCAAAGAGATCATCTGAGTGTCAGCAGGGGAATCTTTCTAACCACGGTATGATCATATCATTTTGCAGCTTTAAAACACTCATGGCTCCCCATTGCCAGACTTTTGCCTGGAGTTTGAGAACCACAGGCCTTGAAAAGTCCTCCAACTTCACTGTCCACCAGTAATACCAGGTTCTTTACTAGGTCCTTCACTTTGCATATGCTGGTTCCTCCACTGGGAACACCTTCCCTGTGTGCCTGTTATCCCTTCCTTGATCCCCAGATAAACCCCCCACTTCAGGGGCCTCCTGTCGTGGGTACACACACTCATCTAACTGTGACTACCCTTCCCACACCCACCCAGAATAAGTGCTGAACTGCAGAGGAGCTGAAAGCCCTACGAGGATCACAGCAGCCAACAGGGGTACCTAGGGGTGGACCACTGACCAGAAGAACGCCAACGGCAGTCGTGGCATCACTCTAGCCCCAGAGGCAGTGGTTTGGTGTGCTAGCCAGGATCAAGGGGAGAAACAGAAGCAGGAACAGGCAGAAAAGAGACCCAGGGCACATGTGCAGCACCACCAAACCTGTGGCTATTCCCCCAAGGACTCTGGGGTCAGGACAAGTGGCTCGCGGCCATACCCGTTCTAATATGACCCAGGACGGGGCGAAGGGCAGAGACTGCGCTGCCATTTCCTGGGACAGTTGAACCATTGCAGTGCACCCTTGGCCCATGCTATCCACACAAAGATTTTTTTTTCCCAGCATGGGTTGGTTTTAGCCCAGCTCTGAGAGACTGCATGAGGGGAATTCACTCTACTGTCTGAAGACCATATTCAGTGGACACTTTTCTCCCATAAACATTTCCTAGGTCTTTTGCTCCCCTAACCAATGAGATGGTTAAATTGTGGCAGAACTGGGAAAGCACTCCCTGCCTCCGCCCCCCTCCTCTGCCAGCAGCAAGGTAGAAGCTTTCTGAGCTGTGCCTTGGGCTCTGCCCAGTGGTCTTGGGATACAGTGAACACGGCTGGGCCTTCACTGCTGAGCCTCCAGGGATGTTCACAGTGACCCCCATGGACTGGGCCATGCCAGAGTACAGGGTGGCCAAGAGGACCCAGTGTGCCCACTGGCATCTGCCCTTCCTAGGGCAGGGATCACCCCTGCCCCAGCTGGGTCTTCTACAGCTCATTCCTGGAGCCATGTACTGGCTGGAAGTACAGATGCTGAGGTGGGTAGCCCTTCAAGCTGGGACAATTTCCCCAGAGGCCTAGAGCTACGATGAGACCGAACTCTGAATGTGAGGTTTGTGCTGAACACTGGACTACCCCACCAAGGGCTCCCACCCATCCGTACCACAGTTCAGACCCTCCCTAGTTGACCATCCGTTTCTTACTCAGTTCAGCTACTGCTGAACAACAGCGGCCTACTGAGCAGAGCCCCAGCTCCCAGGGTGTAGGACTGGTCCTTTGGGGGCACACTGCTGGGGCCCCACCCAGGAGTGAGAGGGGAGGCACCAAGGGCTCGACTGAGTGTTGGGGTGGGGCGTGGGGTGCAAGGCCAGTGAGGTGCTAGAGAACTCTTCATGTGTGGCAAGACTTCAGCTGAAGGCAAAGAGCCCCAGCCCCAGTTTTGATGCTGAAGGCCTGTGGCCTGATGCTGTGCAAGGGAGAGAGGAGAGGGACTCAAATGTGCAGGTGTCTCTTTGCATGGGGGAGCACGGGCAGGGGCTAGGGAGGAATCAGTATCTGTACGGGAGTGAGAGTGGGTGAGTGAAGGGACCAGTGACAAAGCCCAATGAGTGTCTTCCCCAAAGCACTTTAATGCACGCACCAACCCATAGTCCCTGCCTGCTGCCTGGGCAAGAGAGGCCAACGCTGCGTGGAGGCTCCCGTGGCTTCCGTGGCCCAGTGTGCCGAAGAGCACTGAACCCACACACATTCCCATCAGTAGGTGAGGGGCGTGAGGATGAAGAGGCGGTCTTCTTCCTTGCGGATCCAGCGCATCAGCTTATGGATGGCACTGACGGCCGATGCCTTGGTCCCCAGGGGGCTGTAGCACATGTAGAGCTCAAAGGCACCTGTCACCTGGAGGAGGGGGCACAGGGTAGTCATCGAGGTTAAGTAGCCCTCAGGCCCCCTACCCAGGATCCCTGATGAAGCCCAGCCCAGCCCAGGGCCACCTTACCCAGGCCAGGAGGTTCTCATTGGGGCCTGTGTAGTAGATGGTCTTGAGTGGACGGGAGGCATTGTGGGCTCGGCTGTGCAGGTACTGGTAGAGGCCCAGCAGCCGCTCCTGTTCCTCTTCACTGGTGTACGGGGCCTCAATCTCAGGGCTGGAGACGGGGGAGTGGGTTCGCAAAGAAATCACTTCCAGTGCCTTCTCTGGAGATCCAGAAACAACTATTCCTAACCAGGGGGACTCTGCCATGTGTCCTACCCTCCAAATGGTCTCCCAGGATAGGGCATTGTCTACCTATCACAGAAGACTCTCCAGTCCAGGGCTGGGCCCACCCAGACTGGAGCCCTGCTCTTTCCCCTACCCCAAGTTCATGGCATCTTTAGTGACCTTCCTTTAGAGAGGCCAATCT
Organism: Mellivora capensis; assembly: GCA_004024625.1. Taxonomy (NCBI): domain Eukaryota; kingdom Metazoa; phylum Chordata; class Mammalia; order Carnivora; family Mustelidae; genus Mellivora; species Mellivora capensis. The sequence goes on along the minus strand of PISX010002654.1, from coordinate 46,745 downwards.
GAATTTAGGTGTCCAAGACAGAGGGACAGGTCTGAACTGGAGGAAAAGTGAGCTGGGAACCCAAAAAGGGGTAATGGGAGAAGAGACGTTGCCACATCCAGCCCCAGCCCCTCTGTTGGAGGAGGAGTTTTGTGCATCCTGGATGGGACTAAAATGACCCCTAAGGCAGACTTGTTCCAGGGCAGGGGATCCAGGAGACCTGCCTTCCAGATTCCTTCCCTGGGTGTACTGGGCATTTCAGGGCTTTCTGGGTAACAAAGCGGAGAAAGGTATGCCCACTAGGAGCAGAGGGACAGGGAGACTGGGTCCCTGATGTAAGAGGGAAGCAGACCCAACATGTCAGTATATTCCCAGAGGGACTGTCAGCTTCAGGAGTGTATCAGGGCTCAAGACCAATCCTTCTCCCCCTGCAACCCCACCCATCTCCCTCAAGCAATGTCCCCAAGGCCCTCTCTCACCTGGTGAAGAGTCCTGAGCTCTTTGACTTATAGAGGAAGTGACGCAGGTCGGGGATGCCCACTTGAGCAACGCTGTAGTAGGGCGTGCGCAGGGCCTCCCGCAGCGCCAGGTGGGCTCCCCGCTTCCGCAGGCGCTCCTGAAAGCGGCGGCGGCAGTCAGAGACTGCAAAGAAGTCCTCCCGGTCGGTGGAGACGAGCAGCAGGCAGAGATCGGTGTCAGGCTCCAGGTAAGAGATGTGTGCATGGAAGAAGCCGGCTGCATTAAACTTGGGCAGGCACACGGGCGTCCAGGCCTCGCCCTCGCGGAAGGACGAGGAGGAACTTATGAGGTTGAAGAGCAGGTGCAGGTCGATGGGGTGCAGGAACTGGTCCTTGCGGCGCACTAGCGCCACCAGCTGGTTGCGCGCCAGCAGGATGGAGAAGACGAGACTGCGGGCGCGCGCCTGCTGCAGGCTGGCACTCACCGCGTCGCGCACTGCCGCCGCCAGGGGCAGGCAGCGCGCCGCCCCCATGAGGAAGCTGGGGTCTCTCGCCATGAGCTGCAGCAAGTTGTCGGTGATGCGCTCCGATCCCGACAACAGGCGCCGCAGGTCGTAGTTCTGCTTCTGCTGGAAGATGTGGCTCAGTTGCGCGCCCGTTAGAAGGCTCAGGATCTGGTAGTAGATGTAGAGCAGCTCCTGCGCCAGTTCCTGCGCCGACTGCCGCGTGCGCGCCACGGCCACCAGCACCAGTGGGCTCCGGCGCACGAATACTACCTTGTAGCCATCTGAAGGTGGAGGGAGGGGGGTGGTCAGCTTCTCCGGGAAGCCTTCCTGGATTGGCCTTGCCCAGCTCCCTCGGAGCCCTGGCTTCCTACACAGCTTGTCGCCTTCTCTGTCCTCCCCACCCTCCCTCAGAGCTCTGTGCACAGTAGGCACTTAAGGATGATGAAGATAAAATCGGCAGCCCGAACACCCCTTTCCCTGAGGACTCCAGGCCTGTCCCTGCCACTTGGTTCACAGACTGGCACCAGCCAAAATGCAGTGAGCACTTCAGAAAAACTCGCTTTGTGTTAAATGGCAAGAGCTGGGTGCGGCTCGGGACCTGGGGCTTTTTGGTCACCTCTCCAAACTTTGGGTTCTCTCCAGGGACAAAGCCCACGTCAGAGCCACCTTTGGCCCTCACAATAGCCCTATCAGGCAGTCAGCGTTGCTATCTGTGTTCAGGTGACAATACTGAAGCCCAGTGAGGTGAAGGGACGGCCCTTGGACCCCCCTCACATAGCACATTCCAGCCCTCTCTAGTCCCTGAGGGTCTAAAACCTGCTATGAATTAACCCTGGCCGGGGGAGCCCTCCCTGCCCCCCTTTCCAGGTGGCTCACCTGCATGGATAGAACGAATGGCATTCTTGTCTGCCTCCAGGAAGGACACCAGGGCCACCATGACACCCATGGTGCTGGAAAGTGCCTCCTCTGACCCATAGCGGGAGTACACAGGCTTCCCCGCCTCGCTCAGCACAAAGACGTGCTTCTGGTGCAGTCGCCATGCCTCAGCAGCCTCCTCCTCATCCCCCTCGCCTGCGCCCTCCCTGGGGGGTTCTGTGGCTGGCCGCCCAACTGCCCCAGAAGACTCTGGCCAGTCCTCAGAGCTTCCTGGCAGCATCTCCTCCTGCAGGTCTCGGGCCACACCCGTCAGCTGGGTGCTCAGCTCACTGAAGTCCTGGCTGATCTGGTGCATGTCTGCAGGCAGTGGTGGGGGACCCCCAGCACCCTCCTTAGGGCTGTCCCCAGAAGCTGCCCCATCCTCCGACTCCGTCAGGTCCTCGTAGGAACGGGCATGGACGAACATGGCACCCTCCTGCCCGGCACCTGCCGGCCAAAAGCACTGGTGCTTAGAGCGGTAGCCGCTGGCAGACCACCTTCCCAGCGAGGTGCCCAGTATGGCACTCTAGCCTTACTGCCTGTCCTGGCAAGACAAGTGGCTGTTCCCTCCTGCTGCTGCCTGCCATGAGCTATGCCTCCCTGCAACTGAGAGCCCACCAGTTTCCTCCCATCTCACTGGGAATAAGACCCCAACCCCTCCTGGCTGCGGGGGCGGCGGAACCTGCCTGCTTCTCTCACTCTCACCTCCTGGTCCTTACCCATTCCACTCACACTGATCTTCATCCACCTGCTCTCTGGACACCTTCAACAAACCCCCGCCCACCTCAGGGCCTCTGCACCTGCTGTTCCCTCTGCCTGGAAGGCACTCCCACCTCCTCATATGGCCGGCTCCTTGTCACACTTCAGCTCTCAGCGAACACCCTAGTTACCTCCTCACCCGAATTCCCCCCTTGGCACTCTATCACATCTCCCTCCTTGATTTCTCTTGTGCTACTTGTCTGTTGTTATCCTTCTCCCAAGCTGCAATGGGGCTCCTCCTGAGGGGCAGGAACCTGGTTGTTCACTGCTCTGGGCCTGGAACACCTCCTGCATTCAGAGACTCTCTCCCTGTGAGAAGTCTCCCTGACCCTGCTCAGGCCACAGTTCCTAACCCACTCCAGTGCAATGGCCCTACTAGCCTGTGGCTCCCCTAAGGCAGGGACCATGTCAGTCCTCCTTTACTGATTTTTTTTTTTACAGAATAATACAACAGATATATTTTGAGTCTCTATGAGGAGTTTGGTACTGTACTAGGTATTGGGGGTACAACCACTCTGTGCTCAAAGAGCTCACAATCTTGGGGACGAGAGACATGCAATATGTACATAAACATATAAAATTACAAAATAATGAGTATCCTGTATAGAGCATGGTCAGAGCAGGCAAGCCTGACTCATGAGGAGGTGACATTTAAGCTGAGAGCTGAGGGAGGGAGAAGGAGCCAGGAAGGTACACTGCAGACCCAGGAAACAGGAGGAGGACCTGTGCTGGCAGCCAGGAGGAGCCCAGCATGATGTGGAGAGGAAGGCCAGACACAGCCAGACTGAGCCTGGTTCCCTGCAGTATCCCTATCACCTGACAAATAGCCCAGGAGTGACTGAACCAACACATGAATGAGTGGGAGTGAAAGCCTGGTTGGGAATCCCAGTGGCCCTGGAGGCTGCTCTCGAGGTCAGCTTCCTAGAGCTGCACACCCTGCCCATACCTGGCTCCATTCCCTGAGCCAGTCCTGGTGTGGGGCTCTCAGCTCTCTCCATATTCTGCCCATCAGAAGGAGCCAATGTGCCATCAGGGCATCCGCTGCTTCTCTTCCTGTGCATGTCAGCAGCCATCCCTCGGGCTCGCCTGTGGGGCAAACAAAGGTGTCATCGAGGGGAAGGGGGAAGCTGCTGTTGGCAGGGGTCACTGGCATAATTAATAGTGGTAAATAGAGGAAAGCATCCCTCACCAGGACCCAACTAGCTCAAACCTCTGCAGAACGGGTTCTGAATAGTCCCCTCTAGAAAATGAAGTTATGTTGTTCTTTTTCTAAATAGAAAAGGAAGAAAGAATTCATTGTACCTACTCATTGTAGAAAACTTGGAAAATACAACAAGGTCTGAAGAAAGAAATGTCATCGTTCTCCCACCTTTCAGGATCTTTCACTATTCGCATTCTGGTGTATTTCCTCCCAGTTTTTTTTTTTTTTTAATGTACATAAAAGGTAAATATATATATATTTACAAACTGGTAACAGCAGCTAACATTTATTGAGTGCCAAAGCAGCATGCTGAGAAGGTCACTGGACAGTTATCCACACCTAATCACTCTGCCCTGGGGCAGGTGCTCCTGTCTCAAGCTAGCTTTATAGTTCAAAGGACCAGGCTGGGAGAGTTTAGATGCCTTGCCTGATGTCACAACAGGGAGGAAGCTGGGAGCTGGGAATTGAAACAATTCCGTATCCTGCTATCTTTCAGTGCACATCCTACCACGAACATTTCCCCATTCAAAACTAGATTGATCAATACTGCTTTCTGGATATTTCGGCATTTGCAAAGAAAGAGCAAACAGACTTCTCTTCGAGCTGGCTTTTTGTCTGAATACACTGTTGTACTTTCTGAATTTGGCACTGGGGCTTCCCTTACCAATTACAAACAACTAGAGACATGACGGTTCTCAGTGCCCGTCTGATGGCCAGGATAAACTCAGCTTGATCTCCCAGTTCTGCTAGCCTCTGGGCCGGGTGGAGGTGGCTAGGAGTGGATCGCAGGGATAATGAAGTTGGATGGCTCACTTGGAGTCACCCCTCGGGCCCCTGAATGGCAAGCTGAAGGGCCTTCACTTGGCAGGCAATATACATTCCCAGGGGAGGGTATACATCTGAGGCACACATCCTTCCATTAAGAGAAATCTGGCTGGGTAAGCTAGAAAGGCAGCAAAGACCAGTATGAGACCCATAGAGAGGTCATGCATCCCCCATCCCACCAGAGCTCTTATCAAGGAACTCCTGTATGTACACAAAGAACTGACTTTCAAGCTCCTTTTTGCGGGGGGTGGGGGGGGGTGGTCATCTTTGTTGGAAGCAATGGAATCCTTTTTTCAAATGAGCCTTTTGTAGAAGTTCAATGTGCAAAACAGACAGGGCAGCCTGGTGGCCACTCCTGCACTGAACCCAGAGCACTGCAGAACAAGGGAAGGCTGGGCATCACCGCCGGCCCACAGCATCACCCCACACAGAATCGGAGCAAAGAAACATCATTAGGGAGAACCACCTTTGGGGATTGTCTAGGCCACTAATCCTGTCTATCAGGACAATCAAGAGTGATGGTTCCCAGCATGAGTCAGAGCCCAGAGGGCCACCCTGGGCCACCTCCCCTGACAAAGGGCCAGAATAACTAAGAGGCTACTTGCCCTCAATAGCAACCTGTTCAGAAAGGTCTGCTCAGGGGCACCTGGGTGGGTTAAGGCCTCTGCCTTGGGCTCAGGTCATGATCCCAGGGTCCCGGGATTGAGCCCCGCATCAGGTTCTCTGCTCAGTGGGGAGCCTGCTTCCCCTCCCACCCTGTTCTGCCTGCTTCTCTGCCTATTTGTGATCTCTGTCTGTCAAATAAATAAATAAAATCTTAAGAAAAAAAAAAAAAAGAAAGGTCTGCTCAGAGGCAGAGATGGAGAGCAACAGGAAAAATCCCAACCAGGCGAAAACAGCCACTGTAACATCGCAGAGACCAGCTTAGCGTGGCTGCTACAGTAAGGAGGGCATGCCTAGGTCTCCCGCAAGAAGACAGAGACCACGTGAGATACTTGGGAGACCATTCTTTCACAAGCTACCCTAAAAGCCACTGCTACATGAAGAGAGAGTGACCCCAGAGAGGTGCATCTGTCTGAGTCCAGGCAGAGGGCAAGCTGCTACTGACAGTCCCAGGGTTGTGGCCAGGGCTTCCGGACCTGGCTCCCTGGATGGAAACTTGGATTGCTACGTGCTTCCTTCCAAGGAGAAGATCCAGAACCATTGCTTTAAACTAGCACATTTCTGTGTCACTTTCCCACTCCACTAGACAATAAGTTCACACCCTCTCTCTTCTCAAACTTCCCTCACCTGCTTCTCCCACGCTCACTCAGCACTATCCGTGATAGCGCTGAGGAAACAGAAGTCAGCAATAGAGAAGGTCCAAGATTCCCACCACCACCCCGCCTCACCTGCCAGACGCTACCTCCTCCTTCTTACTGAAGATGAGCTGTCCATGCCCCACCGGGGACAAACTCCCCTATTCCAGTTCCTCTCGCCATGCAAACACAAGCACTTGGCTTCAGCTGCTGTCCCTCTCTCCCAGATCATTGGTTTCCCCTTCTCCCCTATCCATCGCCAATATGCTGATGCTTCGTCCATTTTCGAAACACCTTCCCTGGGGTGTGTTCACTCCATTATAATTCACTGAGGGGTACTTAAGATTTGTGAACTTTATGTCTGCCTTATTTCAATTAAAAATTAAACTAAATCTCCCTCTAGGTTCCACCCCTTTTTTTTTTTTTTTTTTTTTTTTGCTGCCCTTTATAAAAAAAAAACCAACCTCAAAATAGTAAATAATACTTGGGAGTTTAATGTCAGGTGGGCTAGGTTATGCTGTGTAACCAATGAATGCCAAAATGGCAGAGGCTTTACACATTAAGGCTTATTTTTCGCTCACACAAAAATCTACCATGAGTGTGGTAGTAATTCAGCTCCCTTCCAAGCAGTGATTCAGGAATTCAAGTTACTTGTGTCTCATAGTTCTGCCATTGCGATACATCCCTTTCCCACATCACTGGGCAGTGGAAGACAGGGTTGGAAGGTCATGTATCAACACTTCAAAACCCAAATGAGCCAGAACTAGTCGTGTAGCCAGAGGGACTGGGAAATGTGGATTTCTGGTAATCCACATAATGCCACAGCCTCTCCACTTCTCCCACTCACTCTTGAAGCCATTCCAACTAGACTTGTGCCTCCATTACTCTAGTAACACGGCTCCCATCAAGGTTACCAGTTGACGTCAGGATCATCTCACTTCACTCAGTAGCAGCAATGGATACTCTTGATCAGTTCCTCTCTTCTGAAACTTTTTTTTTTCCTTCTTGGCTTCTGGTACACCACTCTCTTTCCTTGGTTCTCCTCCTACCTCATGGACCATTTCTTCTTCTTCTTTTTTTTTTTTTAAAGATTTTATTTATTTATTTGACAGACAGAGATCACAAGTAGGCAGAGAGGCAGGCAGAGAGAGAGGAGGAAGCAGGCTCCCCGCTGAGCAGAGAGCCCGATGCGGGGCTTGATCCCAGGACCCTGGGATCATGACCTGAGCCGAAGGCAGAGGCTTTAACCCACTGAGCCACCCAGGCGCCCCTGGACCATTTCTTCTAAGTCGTTTTTACAGTTCTTCTTACAGTTAGGGGACCCAGATTTCAGTCCTTAGATCCCTTCCCTGTCCTCATTCAATCTACTGGTGAACTTATTCAGTGTCATGGTTTTAAATCCCATTGATACATTAATGATTCCGGTTTTTATTTCCAGCACCAATCTCTCTTCTGACTTCTAGAGGCACACACATTTAACTGCCTTCTTGATGTTTGCCCTTGGATGTCTCAAAGTTCTATATCCAAAACTGAGCTCCTGATCATCCTCTTATGATCTTATTCCTTCTAGAGTTTTCTCCATCTCAGTGAAAGATGTCATCTTTTCCGTTATTCAGCAAAAGATCTTGGAGTCATCCCTTTTCCTCACACCTCATATACCAAACCATTAGCAAATCCTGTCGCCTGCACTTTAGAATACAGGTGCACCCAGCAAAATGTCTCTCTTGTTAATATTTTCCCCATAGAATTCCTTTTAGTTTTTAATACCCAACTGTGGTAGCCACCCCTCATGATGGCCCCCAGTGATCCTCAACTCCTGCTACTCATACCTTTGTGTACTCCCCTCCCACACCAAGCAGGACTGATCTATGGAACCAATAAGATAATATGGAAATGACGTGTGGTTTCTGAGGCTAGGTCATAAAGGATATTATGGCTGCTGCCTTTCTGTCTTGGCTCACTCTCTTCAGGTGAAGTCATTAGCCATGTTGCAAGGACACTTGAGCAGCCCTACAAAGAGAACCTCACAGCAAGAAACTGAGACCTGCAAACAGCCAGGATCAAATGTGCCAGTCATGTGAGTGAGCAATCCTGGAAGCAAATCATCTAGCCCCAGTGAGGCCTTCAGATGATTGCAACGTCATGAGAGAACCAGAGCCCGAACCACCGAGCTAAGCTGCTCCCAAATTCCTCTCAAATACCCATAGCAATTGCATGAGATAATAAATATGTATTGTTGGATTAAGCTGCTAAGTTTTGGGGTAATTTGTTATACAGAAAAAGAACTAATACAATAAACCTGTATTGATTCAGTTTATGTTTATACAGAAAAAATGCATATTTACATCAGAACTTGATCCATATTTAATCAAAGTAATATGCATCTAAAGCCTCAAATTATATTCCAAATCAGATAGAAAGTCACTGAGTGGCAACAAAAAGGGCTTACTTGCATAGTGGCTGTTGCAGGAACTGAAAGAGGCCGTGATACTGCATCAAAGCAGCAGACACTGGTGATCAGGAGGAAATGCTTTAAGCGTTTTATATCCTAACACTATACCTTACTAGGCATATATTAGGTATATATTTTTCCTGTGATTTAGTACCATTTTAGAAAATTAGGGATTTATGTGCTATGGTGAGTGCTGTGATCTACAGACTTATAACCCTGGGGCTATTAATACATTATATGTTAATAAAAAATTAAAAATTAAAAAAAAGAAAATTAGGGATTTGGGTTTGATGAGGGAAGCATTATACTTTTCCCCATTTAAAATAATGGGAAACAGACACTAAGTTAGTGATTCCAGATATAATGTCCAACTTTTGTAGATTACTGATGCTAAATGGGAAATGCCCGTATCCCGAATCTGACCACTGCTCATCACTGCCACCACTACCACACTGGTCCAGGCTATCATTCTCTCTCCAGGAGTGTCGCACCTGTCTTTTTTTTTTTTTTTTTAAGATTTTATTTATTTATTTGACAGAGAGAGAGAGAGATCACAAGTGGGCAGAGAGGCAGATAGAGAGATGGGGGAAGCAGGCTCCCTACCGAATAGAGAGCCTGATGCGGGGCTCGATCCCATGACCCTGGGATCATGACCTGGACCAAAGGCAGAGGCTTAACCCCTGAGCCACCCAGGCGCTCCGTCACACCTGTCTTTTAACCAGTCTCCCCACTTCTGCCTTTGTCCCTGCACAGTCTGTCCCTTGCACAGTACTCAGAGTGATCCTCTTGAAATCAAAAGAAGTCAGGTCGTGTAATTCGCCTGCTCACAAAGCCAGTTTCCTCACAGTGGTGCACAAGGCCCCACTCTATCTACCCCCCCCCCATTACTTTTTTAACTTCATCTCCTAACCCTTCCCCCACTCACTCTACTTCAGCCCAGCCACACTAATCTCATGGATTTCCTTCAGGATAATGTAAATGTAAATCCTGAGTACTTCTTCACTTCAGAACTTTGCCCTTGAGCTTTCTGCCTGGACCTCATCTCCCTGCCTCTGGCCCCTACCTTACCTATTCCACTGCTTGGGCTAGATATTGACATGACCCACTCTCTCACTTCCTTCAGGTTGTTGTCAAGTGTCACCTTCCAGAGAGGCCTTCCTCCTGCAACTGCCCTGATTCTCACCCCTCTTGCCCTGCTTCATTCTTCTACATTGAAGGTCACCCTGTGACCTGCCACAAAGTTCAGTATGTTAGCTCCATGCACAAGAGGAGTTTAATCAACATTTTCCAGATAAATAACTTCGGGAGGGAAAAGGTGAAAGATCCTCAAAGAAACACCTGGTTATAATGTAGTCTCTAGAGACCCCTCCCTGTGAAGAAGACTTGTGTTGGGTAGTACTCAAGTGCTCAAGAACAATGTTCCTGGATAAACCCGGTTTGGTTTTATAAGTCCTTAGTTTTCTTATCTATAAAATGGGGATAACGATAGTACTGATTCACTGGGTTGTGGGAGGATTAAATGAGATAATCCATGTAATTTGGTTACCTGGCACAGACTAGGCACTTGTACACTCACACCACCATTATTTTTACTCAGCATTCAGACCATATGTGGCTGTACTTACACACAGATCCAGTGGTTTCTGCTCCATAAATCAGTCCTTTGAGAGCTGGCTCACCCTGAGCCAGGTCCTGAGTGAACTGGCCTGGGAAAACATGATTCTGACCTCATGAAGCCAGGTAGGCTCTGGCCTGAAGTGAGCCCCTGTGACGTCCAGCCAAAAAGATGTCTGTGGACCTAGGACTGGGAGTTCCTCCAGGCTTACTGGCTCTTTATTGGGACTGACATCGTAGGAACAGACCATTGATTTTCGGCTGCTCCTGGGAGACTCTCCCAAGTTGAACTCTTTGGTCTGCCACATGCCCCTGCTCTGTGCCTTGCACCTTTGGGTCAAAGACCCAAACAAGGTCTACAGCAACTTACCCAATGTCCTGGGGGCCCACTACCCACCGATCCCTTGAGGGCTTCAGGTGACTGAGCCCTATATGACTGAGTAGTACCTAGCATGGTACACGCATAGAGTGAGGACAGGGTCAGCTGGCTAGGGCTAGCAGTGGCTTTCCTTTACAATAGTTCCCCTGCTACCTGAAATCATGTAGCAACTCCGCATCTCCAAGGCCAGTCTGGGGATCCAGCCAGAAGTCTTGATGAAGCAAACAGTTCTCTGGACACTTACTCTGGAAACTAGGCAGGGAGGGTGAGTGACTCACAGCAAACCCCACCCCAGGTCCCACTGGAGGCATGACCTGCATGACTGAAGCTCCTGGGAGGCTGGGCCTGAAGCCGTTAAGCAAGAGAGGTCTTTTGGAACCAGTCCCATATGTATTCTTGGGGCCCCTTCTCAGGCAGCCTCTCTAGAATTCCCCAGAGCATGCTACTTTCCCTAGAAGTGCTCTGCTGTGCCTATAGGCAGTCATCAAACAGGCCAGCTCCATCAGCCCTTCTGGCATGCTCACCCTGGAGCAGGTGGAGCCTTTGAGAGCCCCTCCCTACTCACTGCCTACCACTTTTGCTCCCTCTTCCTGCTTAGATAGTGTTCTGTTCTCCTTGACCCCTTTGGGAGTGGACTCCAGATGGGAGGGTGGTGCCAGGATGCATGGATGCGTGGTCCTGGTGAGGCTGTGCTGTAGCTGTTTCAGCAGAATGCCTACTCCATGCCGAGAGCATGGCCTGGTACTTGTCGCTGCTGGTGGCCACTCCCCTCTCTGACAAAGGCTGCTGCTCACCCTCCCCCAGCAAACTGGAACCCAGAAAGGGTTGCTGTCCCAGTACAAGGGGCAGATGTGTTATCTGAGCCAGGGCACCCTTGAGAGCAAAGTCCAAAGCCTCAGGACACTTCCAGGAGCTGCCCCGCTCACCCCACAGTCACCTCTACCGATCCTCGAGAGGACTTTACGGGGTGGGGGTGAGGAGATGCGAGTGCCTTGGGGGGTGGGTCCTACCCGGCTACTGGTCCTTACAGGATTTTGCCCTCCCAGCCAAAGGAAGGATTCTGGTCCTCGCCTTTTGTATTCTCCACCTGGGGACCAACCGGCTAAGGCACCCCAAAGAGACCAAGACCTCCTACCGCAAATGGCAACATAGGCAGCAGGGGCGCCCTCTCTTCAAGCCCCTCGCTCCAAGGATGACAGGTCTCCAGTCTCTCAGTACCCCCAGGCCACGTGGGTTGGAGTCGTACTCACCTGTTTCTCCGGGGGGCCCTGGACGCACAGAGATTGCCGGTCACTGCACTCTGCCGGACCCCCGGGAGAGCACGGGTGCCCGGCCGGACCTGGACTGAGGGCGCAGGTTCGCGGGGCCACGGCCCCCTACAGACGCAGACATGGCCACTGCGCGGGCCACCGCCCCCTCCCACCGCCCCTCGCCCGGCCGCCGCCGGCCCAGGAAGACAGCCCTCGCCGGCCTCTCGTGGCGGAGGCCCGGCTCCAGCCGCTCGACCCAGCCCAGCCCGCCCCGGGGTGCATTGTGGGAAATGTAGTCCGCAGCTCGCGGCCGCCTGCGGCACTCTGGGGAGGGGCGGGGCGCGCAACCTTGGCAAAGTCGTGGGCGGGGGAGCGGGACCTGACCCCGGTCAGGATTGGCCTCATCCGGCACGGCGTTCTGTCGCGCTTTGGCCTGGCCCAAGCTCCTCCCCGGAACCCAAAGGGTAGTGTGAACCCGAGGCCCAGACACCCGGTCTCCTCCGCCCCGGCCAACTAGAGGATTATTTTAAGGGGGAGGAAGAGACGTCGGGGTTGTTTCCTTGATTGACTGTGGAAGAGCACCAGAAGTTTAGGGGCTGGATAAACGTCGTTAGTGGGTACACATATACCGTCTGTAAAGGATGTAGGCACACCAATTGTTGCTAAAGACATCCTCTTAGCCACTTTTTCTTTTTTTAAGATTTTTAAAATTTATTTATTTGACACAGAGAGAGATCACAAATAGGCAGAGAGACAGGCAGAGGGAGAAGCAGGCTCTCTGCTGAGCAGAGAGCCCGATGGGGGCTCGATCCCAGGACCCTGAGGTCCTGACCTGAGCGGAAGGCAGACACAACTCACTTTGTCACCCAGGTGCCTTAGCCACGTTTTAATGTATCAGTATGAGGCTCTAAAACAGTTCTCAGCTTTAACTGCACATAGAATGACCTGGGGAAATCTTAAAAATCACTAATGCCTAGAGATTTTGATCACTTCTAGAGATTTTGATTTAATTGAATCAGAATGGGACTCAGGCATTGGTATCTAAAAGCTTCCCAGGTGATGTGCCAGGGCAAGGAATAATTGTTATAGGCATTTGTAATTTCCTAGACACAAAGCAATACAAACAACAGGAAAACATAAAGCTTTCCCAAACAATCTTACTTTTTGAAGTACAGTTTAAAGATGTAAAATTAGAGATTAACAAAAATACTGTTCATGTTTTCTCTGAAGCAATGAAATCACTTTATAGCCTTCTGGTTAATTCCCTCAACAATTCTAGGATGAAGGAAAAAGCCTGAAATCACTCCTTTAATTCTCCCTGCTGCTTCAAGCACCTCAGGGCAGTGCCCTGTCTCCATCTCAGCCCTACACTGGAATTGGGAAAGCTCTGTCCCTCAGCTTCTCTCCTGGTCTCAGATGGCTGCCACTTGTAGCCTACCTCCATGATGCCAGTCTGGACTGAAATGATGACAAAACTGTGGTCTTTTACTGGAGATGACTTTGCACAGGGCTGAGACCCTTGCACAAAAAATTTTTAAAAGATCTATTTATTTGGGGCGCCTGGGTGGCTCAGTAGAGGTCCTGTGTACCTATCCCCCAGAGATGTGTCCTTTTGCCTCCTTAGGAACTTGGGGCCAGTTCTCTGGAGGGTGGACCACAGGTCTCCATAAAACTCCACAACAGCTAAACCATATGTGGTCATGGATTCTTTTTTTTTTTTTTTTTAAGATTTTATTTATTTAGGGGCGCCTGGGTGGCTCAGTGGGTTAAGCCTCTGCCTTCGGCTCAGGTCATGATCCCAGGGTCCTGGGATCGAGCCCCGCATCGGGATCTCTGCTTGGCCGGGAGCCTGCTTCCTCCTCTCTCTGCCTGCCTCTCTGCTTACTTGTGATCTCTGTCTGTCAAATAAATAAATAAAATCTTTTTAAAAAATCTATTTACTTGAGGGTCCCTAGATGGCACAGTCAGTTAAGCATCTAGCTTCGGCTCAGGTTATGATCCCAGGGTCCTGGGATAGAGTCCTGCATCAGGCTCCCTGTCTGCTTCTCCCTCTATCTCTGCCCCTCCCCACTGCTCATGTGCTCTCTCTCTCAATCAAGTAAATAAATAAAATCTTTAAAAAAAAAGACTCTAATGGGGTGCCTGGGTGGCTCAGTGGGTTAAGCCTCTGTCTTCGTCTCAGATCTTGGGGCCCTGGGATCGAGCCCCGTATCGGGCTCTCTGCTCAGTGGGGAGCCTGCTTCTCCACCCCCCCCCACTCCCGCCTGCCTCTCTGCCTACTTGTGATCTCTCTCTCTCTGTCAGACAAGTAGATAAAATCTTTTTTTAAAAATCTATTTGTTTGAGGGGGGAGAGGGCCAAAGGGAGAGGGAGTCTTAGCTGGAGCCTGACATGGGGTTTGATCTCAGGACCCTAAGATCAGAACCTGAGCTGAAACCAAGAGTCAGAGGCCCAACCGACTGTGCCACCCAGGTGCCCCCCTTGCACGTAATTTAAGGGAAGCTTTCTCCTCCCTTTTAGGTAAGAACCTGTGAGGAAAAAGTCTAATTCCTTCACTATCTATTTCCCTGGAAAGGAGGTGGGGGGAGGAAAGCCAGGACTTCACAGGTCCCTCAGTATTTTCTCTCCTTACTAGTTCAGGAATCCAGGCTCCATTGCTTGGAGTAAATATCATGTATAACGCTTAGCTTTCATGGATCCCATCACATTACACTATAAGAGTTTAACCAGCAGGTGCCTGGCTGGCTCAGTAGATAGAGCATGGGACTCTTATTTTTTTGTAAGATTTTATTTATTTATTTGACAGAGAGAGAGAGAGGGAGGGAGAGCAAGCACAAGCGGGGGAGTGGCAGAGGGAGAAGGAGAAGGCTCCCCACTGAGTAGGGAGCCCAGTGCAGGCTGGATCCCAGGATCCTGCAATCATGACCTGAGCTGCAGGCAGACACTTAACCATTTGAGCCACCCAAGTTCCCTGAGCATAGGGCCCTTGATCCTAGGGTTGTCAGTTTGAGCCCCACATTGGGTGAAGAGATTACTTAAGAATAAACTCCTTTAAAAAAAAAAAGTTTAAGCCAAGACGATCTCATATTCTCTGATTGGTACAGAAATATCCTGGCTATATTCCATTAACCAGAAGTTGCATTCCACAGAATTGATCTCAATAGAAGACAAATTTGAAGTTTCCTAACATACCTAACCAGTCTCCTCAAGAGTCTTTGTGTTGACCTCAGGGTTTATTCTAGAGTCTCACTCTTGCTTTTAAGCATATCTGCTCCACCAGACAGCACCCTGTCATTTGGAAATATAGCTGGCCCTTGAATGAGAGGTGTTTTGTTATATGCAAATCCACTCATAAGCAGACTTTTTTCAATAAGTATATTGGAAAATGTTGGGGGGATTTGTAACAATTTGTAATAGCTTTTTTTTTTTTTTTAAGATTTTGTGTATTTAGGGGCACCTGGATGACTCAGTCCGTCAGGTCATAATCACAGGGTTCCTGGATGGAGCCCTGCATCAGCTCCCTGTTTAGTGGGGAATCTGCTTCTCCCTCTCCCTCTGGCTCTCCCCCCGCTCATGCTCTCTTTCTCTTTCTCTCTGTCAAATAAATAAATGAAATCTTTTTTAAAAAATATTTATTTGTTGGGGCACCTGGGTGGCTCAGTGGGTTGAGCCTCTGCCTTCGGCTCAGGTCATGATCTCAGGGTCCTGGGATAGAGCCCCGCATCGGGCTCTCTGCCCGGTGGGGAGCCTGCTTTCCCCTCTCTCTCTGCCTGCCTCTCTGCCTACTTGTGATCTTTCTCTGTGTGTGTCAAATAAATAAATAAAATATTTAAAAAATATTTATTTATTTATTAGAGAGAGAGAGAAAATGAGCATACATGGGTGGAGGGGCTGAGAAAGAGAGGGAGAAGCAGACTTTCTCTTGAGGGCAGAGCAAGAGGCTGGGCTCAATCCCAGGACCTTCAGATCATGACCTGAGCCAAAGGCGGACACTTAACTGTCTAAGCCACTCAGGCACCCTGAATTTGCAACAATTTGGAAAAACTTGCTGATGAACGACATAACCTAGAAATATTTAAAAAATTTAAGAAAAAGTTAGGTAAATAAATACATAAAATATATATACATACTAGGGCGCCTGGGTGGCTCAGTAGGTTAAGCCTCTGCCTTCGGCTCAGGTCATGATCCCAGGGTCATGGGATTGAGCCCTGAATCGGGCTCTCTGCTCAGCAGGGAGCCTGCTTCTTCCTCTCTCTCTCTCTGCCTGCCTCTTTGCCTACTTGTGATCTCTGTCTGTCAAATAAATAAATAAAATCTTTAAAAAAAAAATATATATATATATATACACACATACCAGTCCATCCTATTTACTACCATAATATATACACTAATCTATTATAAAAAGTCCAAATTTATTAGATTCCCCCACCAAAATATTTGCAGACTGTACATGATGCCATTTGCAGTGGAAATATAAACAGATGTAAAGATGATGTATTAAATCATAACTGCATAAAATTAACTATGGAACATACTGTACTACTGTAATAATTAAGTAGCCACCTCCTGTTGCTTTTGTGGTGAGCTCAAGTGTTGCTAGGATCCACTAATCATCTCCTTGTGAGCAGTTAGTGTCTCTGGTAAGTTGCTTATCACAAGTAGAAGTGACCTCATGGTTCTCACTGTTAGGTAGTTAAGTTTTGGAGGAGTCAAAAATTTTACAGATTTTCAACTCTACAAGGGGGAGGGCAGTTGGTGCCCCTAACCCTTAGGTTGTTCAGGGACAGCTGTACTGCATCTTCTTAGGAAACAAGTGGCTACATGCCCAAGGGCTTCTGGCTAAGACCTGAGCCTATGACGCTCACAGGGCAAACCACTGTGGCTACTTAGTAAAACATTTTTAAAAAATAAACAATTACTTTTTTTTAAATTTTGACCCGAAGGCAGAGGCTTAACCCACTGAGCCACCCAGGCGTCCCTTAGTAAAACATTTGAAGGCTGTTATGCCAACCACTGTTTTAATCCACTCATTAACTTATATTTGAATAGTGGGACAACCTTTCCTATATGTCACTTTTTGCCAATAGAAATGTAGTGGGCATTTCAGAACTTGAGGTGCTGTGAGGAGGAGGTCATGGCTAAGGTGAAAATGCCTAATCACGCCCTGAAGCTGGGATCTGCTCCCTGTCCTGTTGCTACCTTGTGTGTGTGACTAGGGGAAAAGCCTCTCATGTCCCTTTCAACCCGTTCAGCAGTTTTCCCCTCCTATAAATACAAGATACCTGGTAGAAAATTTTTTTAAAGATTTTATTTATTTATTTGACACAGAGAGAGAAAGATCACAAGTAGGGAGAGGCAGGCAAACAGAGAGGGAGAAGCAGACTCCCCGCTGAGCAGAGAGCCGGATGTGGGGCTCGATCCCAGGACACTGAGATCATGACCTGAGCCGAAGGCAGAGGCTTAACCCACTGAGCCACCCAGGCACCTCAGGAAATATTTTGAGCTAATAATAAAAACACTCAATCCTTCCCTGGAAAATCCGAAATTTTCCTTCCTGCCTTTCTTACTTGGCTCCTGGTAAGGCAGCTGGGTTTTCTGCTCTGCTGGGAAATCTCATCTATGGTCTTGTATCACCCATGTCTCTCCTGGTTCCTGTCTCTCATTTTAACATTTCATCAAATCCTACTTTCCATTCTGGAGAGCCATGGCCCCAAATGAGACCAAGGCAACAAGGAGCAACAGACAGGACATGGTCTTTCTCTTTGCTGAGTCCTCCCCTGTAAGGATTTAGGGGCTGAAAATGGATACATCTCCCGACTAGACCTTGTAAATCCCATTCCAGGTGAAGGTGTTGCTCAGATTATTTCTTCTAAATAGCTCATTTTTCCTGCTCTTAGGCAGTACAAACAAACTTACAAGGACTATGGGTCCTTGTAAGTTAAGAAAAAAAGAAAGAAAATTCCTTATGCTTCTTCTGAAAACCTTCAACAATCACCTTAAGGGAAAGGGGAAAGTAGTCACGGACATAAACCTTGGACTAGGACTGACCTGAGTTGGAATCCCCCACCTTCTACTTTCTAGCTGTGGCAATTACTTCATTTTTCTGGTCTTTGGTTTTCTTAACTATAAAAGGGGTTTCCTCATATGATTATTATAAAAATTAAATGAGATAAGGAAGTGCCAGCACAATGCCAGCCATATAGTTTGATAAAGAGCAGCAATTATTATTACCCAAGGAGACTGGGTGTAAGGCAAGAATAATTAGTTCCTTAATACCATTTATCTCTTCAGAGGACAAAGTACTATCTGATAAGGGAGAGATCCACCAACAATGGTCCTGTTTGGGAAGCAAAGTCAAGGTACCCACAGTTCTGTGTAGCTAGCTGTTCCTCTTCTTCCTCACAACCTCTTAGTGCTGGTGTGCCCCCTGGCTCAGGGCTGGAACTCTGCTCTCTTGTCTACACTTACTCCCTTATTTCCTTGGTCACCCCTTGGTTACCTCATCCAAGCCCATGGCTTCAGACACTGGCACCAGCAATATGCTGATATCTCCCAGATTTGCATCTCTAACACTAACCTTTTACCTGAATTCCAGACTGATGTATCCAACTACCAATTCCATGTCTCATTTGAATACTAGGCACCAAAAATTCAACCTACCACAAACTGAGCTCCTGTTTTTCCTACCAAAACTGCTTTGCCCACATTCATCCCTCTCCCCCCTCATCCCATCCTCCCGTTTCTACTGTTACCACACAGGTACAAGTACCATCCTTCTGTGGTTGCATTATTGCAACAGACTCCTAATCGACTGCATGGTTTCTGCCCTTCCTACCTTTAGCCTATTTCCACACAGCAGCCAGAGGGATGCTATAACATGGACCTAAAGTTATGGTATTATTCTATTTAGAGCCCTCCAATGACTTTCCATCTTCCTTCTTACAGAAACCAAACTCATTTCAGCAGAGATTGTATATCTTGTTTAGTTTGTTGTCCTCCTCCAAAAACTACCCCACCCCCATATCCAGCAAGGCAGCAAATTTTATCAGCTTTGTTCCTGTATCCCCAGCACCTCATACGGTGCCTGGCACACACAGGCCCTTCATACAGTTCTCAAATGAAGGAATGACTTCCAGACAAGATGCCTGAAAAGTGGGAAGATAATTTTAAAGATTCCTTAACCCAAATACCTCTTTTCTCTGCAGATAAGTATTGCTTTACTTTAGAATGCTTTATAGGCTTTTCTTGCAGTAGATTCCTTTGATCCCATGATGTTGAATTTAGGCTACAAAATCAGGTTACCTTTCTGGTAGAAACACTAGGTGGCCGGAACCAGCAAGCATATTAGTTGTAGATAACCTACCTGGAAACTTGGACCTTGCCATTTGAAGATTAACTGTAAGGAGATTCTGGAAGTGAGCGGCAACTGAAAGCGTTTCTGCTAGGCTGGGAGATTTGCAGATAGCCTTCCAGTTCTGAGACCTCGTAGGTCACCCTTGGCCAGATTTATTGCTTGAGATCTAGCAAGGCCCTGTGGAAGGTGGGTGGATTTTCCCTCATAGGTAGGACCACTGAACCTTTAACATAGGAGGTATTTGCTTGATATTCTTGAGCGGGGGATGCCTAACTTGGAAACCCCCTCAGAATGAAAAGGGGACAAGCCTCTCTGGTTACTTCTTCCCTAATTCAAGAGCTTCTCTCGCACCTATCCTCGGGTCTTGGGCAAAAAGGACTAAGCTCCTGGACTGAAGGGGTCAAGAGTCAGGAGCTGGTGTGGTCCGACAACCATTTCTCCGGAAGGCTTAGGCCGGAGAAGTCTCCCTTCCATTGCCTTCACAATGACGGGAAAGAAGGCGTCCTCGAACTAGGCCGACCAAGGCTTCATATGCGCTCCTGGTGGAGAGCAAAACTCGGAGAGTCCAAGCCAACCGCAGACAGACGGCAAGTCTTGTTCAACTCTGGAGAGCACAGGAAGACGAACCAGGGTCTAAACCACAACCCCCAGCAGGCCCCGCGGACCTGGGGAAGCACGCCCTCCCATTGGACACCGCCGAGCAGCGTGCCCTCACGCCTCGCTCCCGTAGGCAGCCCCGCCCCAACACGCGCGAGGCACGGCGGGAGTGGAGTCGGCGCGATCTGCCGCTGTACTCTATCTCCCGGCGGGCCGAGCGCTGAAGGCGGCGGTGCGGCGCCTTTGTGGAGGCAGCGGCCCGGCGCGGAGGAAGTTCCGGTCTCCGCGACGCTGGGTCGGTGGCGGCGGCTGAGGATTAGGAGGAGCGGGCCGCGGAGGCCGCGCTGCCTCGGTAAGGGCCTGGGGCAGTAGAGAGGGCGTGCCGGAGCCTGCGGGGAAAGAGCCAGCTTGCTAGGCCGCTATAGAAGTCGCGGGTCCGCGAGGCCTAGAAGCTGCGGCTTCGGTGTCGCGGGGCTGCCGCGGCCTCGCTCGGAAAGAAGAGAGCCGAGTGGCGGTGTGGTGAGGCAGGCGCCGCCCTCGGGAGGAACGCCCCGGAACGGTCGCGGACCCGGGGCGGGGCCCGGGGCGGTGGTAGAATTACCGGTCCAGCCTCGGGGCTGTCGGCTGCGGGGTAGGGGGCTGGCGCGTGGTTACGGTTTGGTGCTTCTGGTTTGCGGGGCCGCAGGTCGGCCCTTTCTTCCTTTTTTCCTGCTTTTGCAGGAATGTGATCCAGTTCTGAGGCATCGCTCGAGAGGGAGGCCTTCTTGTGCCTAGCACGTAGCCTCGTCCTTAGACCTGGCTAGACACGAGTGAGCTCGGCCGGACCACTGGGTGCGAGAGCTCGGAGCCCGGCACGCGGGGCTGTAGAACCTGGAGGCAGGGGAGTGGTCTGGTGGGTTCTGCGCCCGTTGGGAGAATGTGAGAGGAGGGATGTTTTTTCGTATTTACTCTTCAGATTCCTTTTGGCGTTGTAAATCTGTGTTTTTCTCCTAACTTTAGTATTGATGTGCTACTGGATTCAACTCTAGGAGCGCATTTTTGTAAATAAAAAGAGCCATGTTTTGTAAGGTACATAAACTTTAAGAGTAATGGTGTGTGTGTGTGTGTGTGTGTGTGTGTGTGTATATACATATATATATATGTGTGTGTGTGTGTGTGTGTTTTCTTCCATATTCCAGGTGTTGCATGTGAGGGTCAGAGTTGCTGGATATAAGTGAAGGAGTTCAGTAGACTCTGATGCGCCTGGTCACTTGGTTCATTTTCTGAACTCTGGATTGTACCCTAGGTTTGTTAGTCTTCAATTTTCTGTTGAGTAATGCCACCAGTGTGAATAGTTGATAATGCCAACATCAACAAACTTGTGAGGACTGTAGGGAGAGGTATGAAGAACTGATGTATGCTGGCAATGTATAAAGTAACTAATGGCGTGTTACTGTTTCGGTGAAACACAGACAAGTTGGACGTGAACCTTGTGCCATTAACCGGCATCTAACCAGATATTTAACCCATAGGGAAGGTACTAGGTCTCTTTTCTAGACATCTGTAGCACCCTTCTTGATAGAATTCTGTTACCAGAGTTGGGTTTATTTTTGTTGCCTTTAGGATCCTCAGTTGTTTATAGCCTTTCGGAAGAGACTGGTGAAGGCCTGGGTGGGGGAGGTGAGTGCATGTTACTAAATGAACCCTCTTATTGCAGATACTTGAGCAAGGTTATAGAATTGTGCCAGTGTTTAAATGTATAAACTGCTGTTAATGATCAGATTCAGGGTTGTATTAAAATTAAAACTATTGGAAAGTTCTGAAATCTTAAAGATTATAAATCATTCCCTGATGGACTTTTTTTTAGCCATATACCAAGTACTTAGAATTAATTTTTCTGCCACACTCCCACAATACCTTCTTCATTTCATTCACGTAGTTAATGGGGCATCTGTTGAATGCATTTTATAACCATCCTTTCGTGATGTGGGACTCAGAATAGCAGAGTGGGTAACTGGGGGAGCTCTGGAATCTGATAGGTTTTGAATCCTTTACTCCTCCACTAATTCAGTGACATTGGATAAATTACCTTAAGTTTCCTCATATGTGAAATGAGGTTGTTGTGAAGTATATGTAATGCCCTTAGAACAGTGCCAGGTGTGCAGAAGGTGTTCATAAATGTTAGCCACCACGGCTGTCTTTTTTAAAAGCAGCTTTGTTGAGATATAATTCATAATTCATATGCCATACAGTTAACCACTTAAAGTGTATAATTCAATGCTTTTTATATATTACATTGCTAATTTCTTTACAAGGTTGTGGTAAACATACTTTGTTACATATGTTGTAACAAAATTCGCTATTTAAACCGTTTCTTTTTATTTTTTTAAAAATTTATTTATTTAAGGAATCTCTACACCCAACATGGGCTGTAACTCATTACCCGGAGGTCAAAAGCCACACTTTGGATTAAGCCAGCTAGGTACCCCAAGCCACTTTTTCTTTTTTTTTTTTTAAAGATTTTATTTATTCGACAGACAGATCACAAGTAGGCAGAGAGGCAGGCAGAGAGAGAGGAAGGGGAGCAGGCCCAGGACCCCAGAATCATGACCTGAGTCGAAGGCAGAGGCTTTAATCCACTGAGCCACCCAGGCGCCCCACCCCAAACCACTTTTAAGTGTAAAATTCAGTGCATTAGTTACATACACAGTGTGGTGCAACCGTGACCACTATTTCCAAAACTTTTTCATCACCCTGAACAGAAACTCTGTCCATTAAGCAAGTGACTCTCATTGTTCCTTCCATTTAGCCCCTGGTGACTTCTAATATATAGTCTTAAATCCCTCTGAATTTGCCTGTTTTAGGTATCCCATATAAGTGAAATCATACAATATTTGTCCCTTTATGTTTGGCCTGTTTCACTTATCATAATGTTTTCATGGCCCAATAATGTCATAGCAGATCCAAACTTCATTCCTTTTTTTCTTTTTTTTAAGTTTATTTGTTTATCTTTTTTGTTTATCTTTCCACCCATCATGAGGCTCAAACTTACAAACCCAAGATCAAGAGTTGGTCACTCTTCAACTGAGCCAGCCAGATGCCCCAAGCTTCATTCCTTTTTTAAAAACTGCAAAAAATATATTTTGAAAATTGAGATGTAATTGACATACTCATTCTGTTTTATGGCTGAATAAATATTCCATTGGTGTGAATAGGTCACATTTTGTTTATTTCTTTATTTGTTGGTAGACAACTGTGTTGTTTCCACCTGTTGGCTATTGTCAGTCATGCTGCTGTGAACATGGGCATGTGCCTATTCTGGATATTAACCTTTTATCAGATATGTGATTTGTAAATATTTTCTCCCAGTCTGTGGGGTACTTTTTTACTCTATTTATAGTGGTCTTTGATGCAGGAGAGTATTCCATTTTGATGAAGTCTAATTTGCCTGCTTTTCTTTTGTTGACTGTGCCTTTGGTGTCATCACCAAGAGATCATTGCCAAATCTAATGCACGAAGCTTTCCCCCTATTATTGTAAGGATTTTGTAGTTTTAGCACTTACATTTAGGTCTTTGATGCATTTTGAGATAATTTTGGTGTGTGGGTGTTAGGTAAAGGTCCCACTTCACTCTTCTGCACTTGGATATCCAGTTTTCCTATGAGCATTTGTTGAAAAGTCTGTCTTTTCCCTTTGATAGTCTTGATACTCTTGTTGAAAATATCCTGACCATATATGTAAGAATTTAGTTCTGGTTTCTCTATTCCACTGATCTGTATGTTTGTCCTTTTACCAATACCACACTGTTTTGATAACTGTAGCTTTGTAGTGAGTTAAAATCGGAAAGTGTGTCTCCTCCAACTATGTTCTTTTTCAAGAGTGTTTTGGCTATTCAGAGTCTTTTGAAATTTCAGGATGGGTTTTTTTCTAAGCATTGGCTTTAGACTCAGATCGTCTTGAGTTTGCATGTTGGCTGTTATATATTGTTTTGGGTCAAGTCTCAACCTGTTTGAGCCTCGGTTGCGTGGTCTATAAACTGGGAATAGTAACTGAGTTTACCCTACAGAGGACTTGCAATTAATAAATGAGAGTGCTTAACTGTGGTAGAGTCAGCATTCAGCTATGCTTGTCTTTATTACTCATTTTGGAGAGTAGGATTAGACATACTCAGGAAGGTCCTTTCCAGCTTAATGCTGTTAGGATTTTAAAAATCTGAGCATAGGAGCGCCTGGGTGGCTCAGTGGGTTAAAGCCTCTGCCTTCAGCTCAGGTCATGATCCCAGGGTCCTGGGATCGAGCCTCGCATCGGGCTCTCTGCTCAGCGCGGAGCCTGCTTCCTCCTCTCTCTCTGCCTGCCTCTTTGCCTTCTTGTGATCTCTGTCAAATAAATAAATAAAATCTTTTTTTGTTTTTAATTTTTAAAAAGATTTATTTATTTATTTGACAGAGAGAGAAATCACAGGTAGGCAGACAGGCAGGCAGAGAGAGAGGGGAAGCAGACTCCCCGCCGAGCAGAGAGCCTGATGTGGGGCTCAATCCCAGGACCCTGAGATCATGACCCGAGCCAAAGGCAGAAGCTTAACCCACCGAGCCACCAGGCACCCCATAAATAAATAAAATCTTAAAAAAATAAAATAAAATTCTTTAAAACTTTTTTTGGAGATATAGTTTACATATCATAAAATTCCTTCATTGTAAGTGTTCATTTTGATGTAATCGTTACCACTGTTCAGATTTAGATTTCTAGCACCTCAAAACATTCCTTACTTCCTGTTTGTTGTTTATCCCCACTTCTCCAACTGCAAGTCCTAGTATCTACTGATTTGCTTCGTATCTCTGTAGTTGTAGGTTTTCTAGAAATTTCATATAATTGGAATTGTACAATTCTTTCTTTTGTGTCTGGCTTCTTTCATTTGCAATGCTTTTTTGAGGTTCATCCATGTTGCATTCTTTTTTATGGTGTATTTCTTTTGGTTCAGCCATTCACTTATCAATGGACATTTGGACTATTTCAGTTTGGGGCTATTATGAACAACCAGGCTATGAATGTGATTGCTTCTTATTAAGCATGATCTCATTTACTCTTGATAGTAATCGTATGAGGTAGGTACCATTATTCCTATAACATAGGAGAGCTTTGAGACATATAGAAGTTAAATAATTTCTCAGAGGTGCAAACTGTGGAGTTCTGGGGCACCTGGGTGGCCCAGTCATTACACGTCTGCCTTTGGCTCAGGTAATGATCCCAGTCCTGGGATCAAGCCCTGCATTGGGCGCCCTGCTCGGTGGGTCTGCTTCTCCCTCATCCTCTCCCTCTGCCTGCTGCTCTCCCTGCTGTGCTTGCTCTTGCTTTCCCTCTCGAGTTCTCTCTCTCTCTGTGTCAAATAAAATCTTTCTTAAAAAAAGAAAACTGGAGTTCTGGTTCAAACCAGGCATTCTGACTCTAAAACACATGCACTATGGGGCGCCTGGGTGGCTCAGTTGGTTAAAGTCTGCTTTCGGCTCAGGTCATGATCCCCAGGGTCCTGGGATCCAGCCCTGCATCAGGCTCCCTGCTCAGTGGGGAGTCTGCTTCTCCCTCTCTCTGCCACTCCCCCTGCTTGTATGCTCTCTCTCTCTCTCTCTGTCAAATAAATAAAATCTTAAAAAGTAAAAAAAACACATGCACTAGACCAGTGGTCTTGAAATCCTTTTATTCTTGGACCACCTAAAATTTTAAAAAATTTCCCCCTAAAATTTTGAAAAACTCATTACCATCTTACACATTTTGTTTTTAAAGATTTTATTTATTTGTTTGACAGAGATCACAAGTAGGCAGAGAAGCAGGCAGAGAAAGGGAGAAGCAGGTTCCCTTCTGAGCAGAGAGCCCAGATGGGGGGCTTGAGAACCTGACCTGAGCTGAAGGCAGAGACTTAACCCTCTGATCCACCCAGGTGCCCCACCTTACACATTTTTAAGTCAGTGTTAGTGCTTTAACATTTCTATTGTAAATGGCTGCAAAGGATGTATATTTTGCATAATATATATTTTATGTATGTATATATATTGTATGTATGTTTTATATATATATATAGAGAGAGAGAGAGACTTTAGAGCAGCAGACTTAATTTATAAAATGCCATATAATCTAATTGGAAGGTCAGATTTTTAATGTCAATCATTTAGCCAAATCAGACTGCCTCGATGGGAATGCATTCCAAATCTCAGTGATTTTTGAAATCAACTCTTAAAGTAGTAATAGGTAACATTTATTGAGCATTTTACTTATTGGCCACTGTTTTAATAGATTTGCATTTTCATTCTGTTCTGATAACTATATGAAGTAGACATTAGCTTTATACTGATTTTACATGTAAGTAAACGGAAGCATTTAGTTAAATACTTGCTTAAGGTCCTGTGGTGTGGCAGAAACAAGATTTACCTTCAGGCAATCCAGCTCTGAACCTAAGCAGAGTATGTCCAGAGATGGCACTTTTAGGCCTTTTCTCCTACACTGTACTGGCTTACAAACTCACTCTTGAATTAGGAGCCTGACTAATTTGCTGCTGTTAGGAATCAGGATATAAAAATATTTAAACCGGGATGCCTGGGTGGCTCAGTTGGTTGGACGACTGCCTTCGGCTCAGGTCATGATCCCGGAGACCGGGGATCGAGTCCCGCATCGGGCTCCCAGCTCCACGGGGAGTCTGCTTCTCCCTCTGACCTTCTCCTCGCTCATGCTCTCTCTCACTGCCTCTCTCTCAAATAAATAAATAAAATCTTTAAAAAAAAATATTTAAACCCCGGGGAATTTCTGTTTCTTTATTAAAAATATTTATTTATTTTTTAGGGTGTGTGTGCACAAGCAGAGGGAGCGGGAGAGGGAGAAGCAGAATCCCCATTGAGCAGGGAGCCTGACGTGGGGCTCAGTCCCCGGACCCCGAGGTCATGACCTGAGCCAAAAGCAGACACTTAACTGACTGAGCCACCCAGGTGCCTGGGGAAATTTCTGTTATAAGAAAAAGTAGCTCTAATGAAGTATTTAAATGTCTTCCTGCAGTATTAAGCTAATTTGTACACGACTTTGAGATTCCTTTGAGATAGCCAAGTGGTGATTTCTGGCAGGCAATTTGGACTTTACAGGGGAAATCTAAGAAGAAGATAGAGATGTGGAAATTATCATTGTAGAGATGGTAGTTACTGTGTTTAAATTGGGAATAGTTGCAATTCCTCATGTCTAGTCAGCTTTGGCTGCCATAACAAAGTAACATGGACTGGGTGACTTGAACAGTAAAAATTTATTCCTCACAGTTCTGGAGGCAGGGAAGTTCAAGGTCAGGGTTCCTTCTGATTTGGTCCAGGTGAAAATCCTTTTGATTTGCAGACAGCTGCCTTCTTACTGTGTCTTTATTTGGCTGAGAGACGGATCATTTTTATTTTATTTTTTGTCTTTTCTTATAAGGGCGCTAATCCCATTCACAAGGGCTCCACTCTCATGACCCAGTTACCTCTCAAGGCCCCCACCTCCAAATACCATCACATTGGGTATTAGGGCTTCAGCATAAGAATGGGGGGGGTGGGGGGCGCTTGGGTGGCTCAGTGGGTTAAAGCTTCTGCCTTAGGCTCAGGTCATGATCCCAAGATCCGGCTCAGGTCATGATCCCAAGGTCCTGGGATCGAGCCCCTGTGGGGCTCTCTGCTCAGCAGGGAGCCTGCTTCCCTTCCTCTCTCTTCCTGCCTTTCTGCCTATTTGTGATCTGTCTGTCAAATAAATAAACAAAATCTTAAAAAAAAAAAAAGAATGTGGGGGGGTGGGTACAAACATTCAGTTCATGGCACCTAGGGGTGGCATGTGGATCAAGAATAGTGCTAAGGCGAAATAAGTCAATCCAAGAAAGACAATTATCATATGATCTCTCTGAATGAGGAATTTGAGAGGCAGGTTATGGGGGATAGGGAGGGAAAAAATGGAACAAGATGGGACTGGGGAGGGAGACAAACCATAAGAGACTTGTCATCTCAGGAAACAAACTGAGGGTTGCTGGGGGGTGGGGGGAGGAGGGATAGGGTGGCTGGGTTATGGATATTGGGGAGAGTATGTGCTATGGTGAGTGCTGTGAATTGTGTTTAAGATGATGATTCACAGACCTGTACCCCTGAAGCAAATAATACATTATATGTTAATTAAAAAAAAAAGAATAGTGTTAGGAAACAGTGTAGAGCCTTGGGGGTTAGCAATATTTGGTGGATATTTATTTAAATAATATTTAAAGGTGGGGTGCCTGGGTGGCTCAGTCGTTAGGGGTCTGCCTTCGACTCATGTCGTGATTCCGGGGTCCTGGGATTGAGCCCCACATCCAGCTCCCTGCTTGGTGGGAGGTCTGCTTCTCCCTCTCCCCCTCCCCTACTTGTGTTCCCTCTCTCGCTGTGTCTCTCTCTTAAAATATATATATATATTTAAAGGTTTTGTATTTGTGTGTGTGTGTGTGTGTGTATTTTTGCATGAGAAAGACTTGAGTGTTTATAAGCAAAAAAGCACCAGTCAACAGAATGGGAATATGGGCAAAAAAAGAAGTTGAGTGATAGAGAAGTATAAGCGTAGGTTCTTCAAACTACAGTCTTCAAACTATAGGTACACAAATCATTCCAGGGAGAATGCAGGCATATGTATGTGCTTATTTTTAAAGTTTTTTTTTTTTTTTTAAGATTTTATTTATTTGACAGTTATTTTGTGCTTTTCTTTTTTTTTTTTTTTTTTTTTTTTTTTTGACAGAGATCACAAGTAGGCAGAGAGGCAGGCAGAGAGCGAGAGAGGAGGAAGCAGGCTCCTTGCTGAGCAGAGAGCCCGATGTGGGGCTCGATCCCAGAACCCTGGGATCATGACCGGAACTGAAGGCAGAGGCTTTAACCCACTGAGCCACCAAGGTGCCCCTTTTTTAAAGATTTATTCATTTTTATAGAGAGGAAGAGAATGCATGAGCAGGGGCAGGGGCAGAGGGAGATGGAGGGAGAGAGGCAGACTGCACTGAGTGTGGAGCCTGACATGGGCTCAGTCTCATGACCCGGAGATCATGACCTGAGCCAAAATCAAGAGTCCAGTGCTCAACTGACTGAGCCACCCAGGCATCCTTGCATATGTATGGATTTAAAGGAATAAGTATGCAAAACTTCACCTTCCTTAAATATTCTTCTAAGAATGAATCTTGCTTCTAAATGTAAGAACTAGGGGCACCTGGGTGGCCACCTAGATGGTTAAGTGCCTGCCTTTGGCTTGGGTCATGATCTCCTGGTCTGGGATCAAGCCCCATGTTGGGCTTCTGGCTCAGCGGGGCATCTACTTCTCCCTCTTCCTCTTCCCCCTGCTTGTGCGCTCTCTCTCAAATTAATAAATAAAATCTTAAAAAAAAGAAAAAAAGAACTAAAGCCATAAATACATTGGATTTGGAAATGATCTCCTGGGTATGACACCAAAGACATAGTCAGCAAAAGGAAAAATAGACAAATTAGACTTCATCAAAATGAAAAACTTTCCTTCACCAAAGAACACTGTGAACAGAGTAAAAATGCACCCCACAGAATTGGAGAAGATATTTGTAAATCACATATCTGATGAGGGTTTAATATCCAGAATATATAGTAAGCTTCTAAACTCAGCAACAAAAATACAATCTGATTGAAAAATGGGCAAAGGACTTCAATAGTTATTTCTCTAAAGAAGGTTATGACGATGGCCAATAAGTCCATGGAAAGAGGTTCATCATCATGAATGATTAGGGAAATGCAAATCAAAATGACAGGGAAATGCCACTTCACACCCATTAGGGTGATGATTATCGGAACAACAGCAACAACAAAACACTTCCAAAACAGAAAATAACAAGATGGTGTGGATGAAATTGGAACTTCTATTATTTTCCTAGGACTGCTATAACAGGATACCACAGATGAGGTGGCTTAAATAACAGAAATTTATTTTCTCTTGCTCTGGAGGCTAAAGTCTAAGATCAAGGCATCAGCGGGGTTGGGTTTTGGTAAGGCCTTTCTCCTTGGCTTGCAGAAGGCTGCCTTCTTGCTGTGTCCGCACATAAACTTTCCTCTGTGCATGCATTCCCAGTGTCTCTTCCTCTGACATCAGACTTATTGGATTAGATTCCCACTCTTAAGACCTCTTTTAGGGGCAGCTCGGTGGCTCAGTGGGTTAAAGCCTCTGCCTTCGGCTCAGGTCATGATCCCAGGGTCCTGGGATCGAGCCCCGAGTCAGGCTCTCTACTTGTCAGAGAGCCTGCTTTCCTTCCTCTCTCTCTACCTGCCTCTCTGCCTACCTGTGATCTCTGTCTGTCAAATGAATAAATAAAATCTTCAAAAAAAAAAAAAAAGACCTCTTTTAACCTTATGTCCTTAAAGGCCCTCTCTTCAGGCACAAACCCATTGCGGGCTAGGAGTTTAGCATATGAATGGGATGGGGGGGTACAATTCAGTCCGTGACAGAACCTTTGTGCCCTATTGCTAGGAATATAGAATGGAGAAACTGGTGGGAAACAGTATGGTGATTCCTCATAAATTAAAAATAGAGTCACTATGTGATCCAGCAATTCCACTTTTTTTTTTTTTAAGATTTTTTAATTTATTCATTTGATAGAACACAAGCAAGGGGAGTGGCAGGCAGAGAGAAGGGGAGAAACTGGTTCCTTACTGAGCAGCGAGCCTGATTTGGGGCTCAATCCTAGGACCCTGGGATCATGATTGGAGCTGAAGGCAGATGCTTAACTGACTAAGCCACTCAGGCACCCCTAAAGCTGCAATTCCACATTTGGGTGTATGTCCAAAAGAATTGAAAGCTGAGTTTGAAAGCGATACTTGTACACCCAGGTTCGTTATTCGAAGTAGCCAACAGATGGAAGTAACCCAGGTGTCCATTGTCCATCAGTGGATGAAGGGATAAACAAAAATGTGGTGTATACATACAATGCAATATTACTCAGCCTTAAAAAGTAATGAAATTCTGGGGCTTATGGATGGCTCAGTCATTTAAGCAATCAGCTCTTGATTTCAGCTCAGGTCATGATCTCAGGGTTGTGAGGTTGAGCCCTGCATTGGGTTCCACGCTGGACGTGGAGCCTGCTTGAGATTCTCTCCCTCTGCCCTTCCCATCCCCCTCTCTCCCTCTTTAGGGGAAAAAGAAGTGTGTGTGTGTGTGTGTGTGTGTGTGTTTAAAAAAAGTAATGAAATTCTAACAGATGCTGTAATGTGGCTGAACCTCGAAGATACTATGCTAAGTGAAATAAGCCAATCACAAAGGGTCAAATATTATATGGTTCCACTAGTATTATGAAGTACATAGAGTAGTCAAAATCGTAGAGACAGAAAACAGAATGGTGGTTGCTGAGGACTGTTGAGAGGGAAATGAGGAACTACTGTTTCATGAGTACAAATTTTCAGTTTTGAAAGAAGAAAAAAGTTCTCTGGATGGATGGGGTTGATGATTATGTAACATGAACATATTTAATGCCACTGAACTATACATTTAAATATGGTTAAAATGGTAAATTTCATATATAATAATTTCCAAAAATAATTTTTTAAAGTATGTATTTATTTGAGAGAGAGAAAGAGAGTGATGGGAGGAGCAGAGGAAGAGGAACAAGCAGACTCCACATTGAGTGCAGAGCCCAGCATGGGGCTTGATCCCAGGACCCTGAGATCATGACCTGAGCCGAAATCAAGAGTTGGATGCTTGACTGAGCTCATCCAGATGTCCCCAAAAATAATTTTTAAAAAAGAATGGATCTTGGGGTCCCTGGATGGCTCAGTCGTCAAAGTCGTCTGCCTTTGCCTCAGGTCATGATCCCAGGGTCCTGGGACTGAGCCCCACATCAGGCTCCCTGCTCAGGGGGAAGCCTGCTTCTCCCTCTCACACTCTCCCTGTTTGTGTTCCCTCTCTCTTTGTCAAATAAATAAAATCTTAAAAAAAAAAAGGATTTTGTTGATTCTCCTTTTCCACCTCCCCTTTCTTACTCATCCTTCTCTCCACTTTACCAAAAAGGGATCTCTCCATTTGAAATCTAACTAAACTGTACTACCACAAGGATGGAAATCCTCAAGACACCAAACTATGTGTTTATTTCATCTCCTTTGCAAGGGTGTTTGGGTTGGTTCCATTTTTTTTAAGCTATTATGAATAAAGCTGTTATGAACATTTTTGTACAAGTTTTCATTTGTCTTAGGTAAATACTTAGAAGTGAAATAGCTGAGTCATAGGATAGTATTGTCAGATCAGCTTCTAAAGTGGTTGTACCATCTTGCATTCTTTCCAGCGGTGTATGAGTTCTAAATTGCTGAAAATCCTTGTGTATTTGCTTTAGGACGTCTTTTTAATTTTAGCAGTTCTCCTGGGTGGGTATTAGTATCTCATTGTGGTTTTAATCTGTTTTTCTTATGACTAATAATAGTATTTGTCAGATGTGTTACAAATATTTACTCCTATTCCATAGTTTGCCTATTCATTTTTTAAAGTGTCTTTTGAAGAACAGGTTTTAATTTAAAATTTTTTTTCTTTATGGCTCATGTTTTTGGATCTTTTATAGAAGACTTTGCTTACAAAAAGCTCAGAAAGATTTTCTCCTATATTTTCTTTTAGAAGCTTTGTAGTTTTAGCTTCTACATTTATGTCTGATCCATTTTAATCAGCTTTTAAGTATGGTATGATGGTAGGCAAGCAAGTACCATCGAAAAGGAATCGGGAGGGGCGCCTGGGTGGCTCAATGGGTTAAAGCCTCTGCCTTCAGCTCAGGTCATGATCCCAGGGTCCTGGGATCAAGCCCCGCATTGGGCTCTCTGCTCAGCAGAGAGCCTGCTTCCCCCTCTCTCTCTGCCTGCCTCTCTGGCTACTTGTGATCTCTGTCTGCCAAATAAATTAAAAAAAAAAAAAAGGAATCAGGATATAGTTCTGGAGAGAGAGCCTGGGAAACAGATGCCACATCTAGGGATGGCAGCAGGTGTGTACATTTCCCTTTCCAAATCTAAGGACTCTTTAGAGGCCCTGTAATTGGAACCAATACACCTAAAATCTTTTAATGGAAATTTTGCAAGGGACAAGGATGCTGCCAGCAGCTGCTGATTCCCACAGTGCATATTAAAGTTGGTACTGTCTAAAACCTCAGAGGTGGATTTTATTTGGTAAGTGCTCAAATCAACCTTTGCCTGTTGATGCTCCCTCGATGATCTTAACTGAGTGTCCTGTGGGGGCCCAAAGCATATACTTTGGGAAAAATGAGAGTGTTTGGAGCAGGATCAAGCTGCTGTATACTGCAGATAGAATAGGACCCCTGGTTCTGCTCTGCTGGCTTTTGGAACTGAAATCATGATTAAAAAGGATGGCCCTGGATATTCAAATTATGCTGTTAGAGGTAAAATTCTTGGACCTTTGCAAGATGGACCAGAGTGGAAGTGTTTGCCAAGAATACTTTATTTATTTACTTATTCTTTTTTTAAAAAGGTTTATTTGAGAGAAACCGAGCACACAGGTAAGCAGGAGGAGGGGCAGAGGGAGAGAGAGAGACATTCTCAAGCAGACCCTCTGCTGAGCACGGAGCCCAACATAGGGCTCCATCTCATGGCCCTGAGGTTATGACCTGAGCTGAAATTGAGTCGAATGCTCAACCAACTGAGCCACTCAGGCACCTCTGAAAAATGCTTTATTAATGAAGAATGAAAGGTGGAAGAGGCACGAAAACAATCAGCTACCATCATTGTTCCAACCATAAAGAGTACTGACCTGCAATGGGGGGTCTTTTTTGCCAAACTCACTGGTCAGCTTCCAGGAAACCAGTCTTTAGATTCCAGAGGGAGTGTGGCTGCAAAGTTCAACAGCAGCGTGTCACTAGGAGTGTAGCCTGTAGTTTAGTATAATGCTTACCATCTTCTGAAGCAGCTGACCCCTGTTCAATAGCTATGCATATGGAACCATTTTTCACTTCAATCTTCAAAATTCTCATTTGACTATTTGCTACTCATCCAGATCTGTACCTGCAGTAGTTTCTTCTGCAAACTTTGAAACTCAGCAGAGGGTCCTTTTACTGATTGGTGTAGCATGTGTTGGGGGTGGAATCTGGGCAGTTGAGGTGGCAGGCCCCTCTGTAACATTGATCTGCCACACTCTCCTAATTACTGTAACTTTGTAGTAAGTTTTAAAATCAGGAAGTGTGAGTTCTCTAGCTTAGTTATATTTACAGGGGTTGTTCTGTTACATTTTGCAGATACTGCATTTTTTTTTTTTACAGAATGAAGGTTTGTGGCTACCCTGAGTTGAGCAAGTTTGTCAGTGCCATTTTCCACCAGCATTTGCTTACTTTGTATCTCTGTATCACATTCTCAGAATATTTCAGACTTTTCATTGTTATCGTATTTGTTATGGTGATCTGTGTTCAGTGATTACAATTTGCTAAAAGCGCAGATGATGGTTAGGGATTTTTAACAATAAAGTACTTTTAAATTAAGGTATGTGCATTGTATGTTTAGTTAAATTTTACTGCACACTTAATAAAGTACTGTATAGTGTAAATATTTATATGCACTGGGAAACCAAAAAATTCATTTCACTCACTTTTTTGCAGTAGTCTGCAGTGTCTCCAAAGTATGCTTGTATTCTTTTCTGTTTTGCATGGATGGGATGATATCATAAATAGTATTTCGTACCGATACCTTATCCTTGATTAGTTCACATAGCTCCCTCGTT
The DNA here is from genome assembly GCA_004024625.1 of Mellivora capensis. Lineage (NCBI taxonomy): Eukaryota > Metazoa > Chordata > Mammalia > Carnivora > Mustelidae > Mellivora > Mellivora capensis. Next base: position 12,468 of record PISX010002654.1, on the reverse strand, counting down.
TTTTTGAGAATTGCATGGCCTTTCAGTAGTGCAGTATACTATATTGATGTACATTTAGATTTTATAATCTTGCTATTACAAACAGTGCTGCACTGTGTGTGTTTGTAAACATGTCACCTCACACTGTAAGTTTCTAGAGAATGAATTCCTAGAAGAGGAACTGGAAAGTTAGGTAATGCATTTCAAATTTTGTGAGTTTTCCTTATGTTATGACTTTTAACCTCATCCCTGTTGGTTGGAGAAGATACGTGGTATCTCTCGTTTTATATCTTTTTTTTTTTTTTTTAATATCTATTGAGATATGTTTGTGGTTTAATCAATGGTCCATTCTGGAGACTAGCCCAGGTGCACTTGAGATGTGATTCTGCTACTGTTGTGTAGAGTGTTCATATGTGTCTGTTAGGTCTAGTTGGTTTATTGTGTTCTCTATTTCCATTTATTCTGTTTGGGTGACCTATCTCTTATGGAAAGTGGAGTTTCAGGTCTCCCAACTATTAGAGAATGGTTTATTTTTCTCTTCACATGTTTTCAGTTTTTGTTCCATGTATTTTGGGAGTGTTCTACGCTTAATATTTATGATTATTTTATCTTCTTGCTATATTTTTTGAACCTTTTATTTATTTTTATTTTTAAAAAAGATTTATTTATTTGAGAGAGAATGAGAGAGATCAGTGGGAGAAGCAGACTCCCTGCCGAGCAGGGAGCCCAATGTGGGACTCGATCCTGGGACTCCAGGATCATGACCTGAGCCGAAGGCAATCGCCCAACCAACTGAGCCACCCAGGCATCCTTGAACGTTTTGGTTTTTTTTTTTAAAAGATTTTATTTATTTATTTGAGAGAGAGACAGTGAGAGAGAGCATGAGAGGCCAGAAGGTCAGAGGGAGAAGCAGACTCCCCGTGGAGCCGGGAGCCCACGACTCTAGGATCTAGGATCTAGGATCGTGACCTGAGCTGAAGGCAGTCACTCAACCAACTGAGCCACCCAGGCACCCAGTCCTTGAACCTTTTAATATATAATGTCTTCCTTTGTCTTTCATAAACTTTGGATTCAAAGTCTGTTTTGTCTGATATTAATCTAGCTCCCCAGCTTTCATTTGGTTACTCTTTGCATGGAATGTTTTCCATCTTTTCACTTTCAACCTATTTGTGTCTTTGGATCTCAAGTGAGTCTCTTGAAGCATGGACAGCTTATACAGTTATACAGCATATGCAGTTGATCCTTGAGCAACACAATGGGTTGGGGTGCTGGCTCCGTGCACTGTTGAAAATCTGTGTATAGGGGCGCTTGGGTGGCTCAGTGGGTTAAAGCCTCTGCCTTCGGCTCAGGTCATGATCCCGGGGTCCTGGGATCGAGCCCCGCATTGGGCTCTCTGCTCCGCAGGGAGCCTGCTTCCTCCTCTCTCTCTGCCTGCCTCTCTGCCTACTTGTGATCTCTCTCTCTGTCAAATAAAATCTTTAAAAAAAAAAGAAAGAAAATCTATGTATGTTTTGCTCCCCCAAACTTAACTACTAATAGTTTACTGTTGACCAGAAGCCTTATAGGTAAGATAAACAGTCAATACATATTTTGTATGTTGTATGTAGTACATACTGTATTCTTATAATAAAGTAAACTAGAGAGAAGAAAATGTTATTAAAATCACAAGAGAAAATTCATTTACAGTACTATAATGTCTTTTTTATTTTTACTTTTTAAGATTTTATTGATTTGACAGAGATCACAAGTAGGCAGAGAGAGAGTGGGAAGCAGGCTCTCCACTGAGCAGACAGCCTGACTCGGGGCTTGATCCCAGAACCCTGAGAACATGACCTGAGCCAAGGGTAGAGACTTAACCCACTGACCCACCCAGGCGCCCCTGTAATGTTTTTTAATACAATTACATTATGAGTTTACAATACAAATTAATTGTTAGTACCTATATCAATACTGTCTTTTTTTTTTTTTTTTAAGATTTTATTTGTCAGAGAGAGAGAGAACACAAGCAGGGGGAGCAGCAGAGGGAGAGGGAGAAGCAGGCACCCCACTGAGCAAGGATCCTGATGCAGGACTCAATCCCAGGACTCTGGATCACGGCCTGAGCTGAAGGCAGACGCTTAACCAACTGAGCCCTCCAGGGGCCCCTCGATATTATCTTATATGATAAAAACACTATAGATGTTTATACATGTTACTGAAATTAGACATCAAAAATGAAGATTAGAGCACCTGTGTGGCTCAGTCGGTTGGGTGTCTGACTTGATTTCAGTTCAGGTCCTGATCTTAGAGTGGTGAGATTGAGCACCCCCCAACCCTCTGTGCTTAGCAGGCAGTGTACTTCTCTCTTCCTTCTCCCTCTGCCCTTCCCCTTGCTCATGCACACACGCATATGCACTCTCTCTCTAAAATAAATAAGTAGGGACACATGGGTGGCTCAGTTGGTTTAGCGTCTGCCTTTGGCTCGAGTCATGATCCCAGGATTCTGGGATTGAGTCCCACATCAGACTCCCTGCTTAGTGAGGAACCTGCTTCTCCCTCTGCCTGCTGTTCCCCCTGCTTGTTCTCTTGCTCTCTGACAAATAAATAAAATCTTAAAATAAGAAGATAGATAAATAAATATTTTTTTAAATGAGAAGATTCTATGAAAAAGAAATTTGTGGGTGCCTGGGTAGCTCAGTTGGTTAAGCAACTGCCTTCAGCCTAGGTCATGATCCTGGAGTCCCGGGATTGAGTCCCGCCTCAGGCTCCCTGCTCAGCAGGGAGTCTCCTTCTCCCTCTGAGCCTCTCCCCTCTCATGCTTTCTCTCTCACTCTCTCTCTCTCAAGCAAATAAATAAAAGAAAAAGAAAAAAATTCGTATTTGTTTACAGGTATGATTCATGCATTGATACCAAAGAAGCAGCAGTATAATTGTTTCGTGGTAGCCTAGCCTATACATTAATGAATGAATCATTTAAAAAAATTTTATGGTATATAGTATTACAATCATATTCATAATACAGTATTAGAAACATTGTTAGATTTTATTTATTTATTTATTTATTTATTTATTTATTTTTATTAACATACATTATTTGCTTCAGGGGTACAGGTCTATGAGTCATCAGTCTTACGCAATTCACAGCACTCACCATAGCTCATACCCTCCCCAATGTCCATAGGAAACATCCTTAGTTTTTTTTTTTTTTTTTTTTAAGATTTTATTTATTTGACAGAGAAACAGGGAGAGAGGGAACACAAGCAGGGGGAGTCAGAGAAGGAGAAGCAGGCTTCCCGCTGAGCAGGGAGCCCGATGCGGGGCTCGATCCCAGAACCCTGGGATCTCTGTCTGTCAAATAAATAAATAAAATCTTTAAAAAAAAAAAAAAAGAAAGTCTGGATCATGAAAGAAGTCAAAAGCAGTCTTCAATAATCAGAATGCAGTCAGATGTCTGATATCAATTTGTTTTCTGGGATTGCTTCTTCTCTGTCTTTTTGTTTTTTAAGATTTTATTTATTTATTTGTTTATTTGAAAGGGAGAGAGAGAGAGAGCACGCATGAACAGGGATATGGTCAGAGGAAGAAGGACAGGCAGACTTATTGGTGAGCAGGGAGCCCCATGGAGGGCTCAGTCTCAGGACCCTGAGATCATGACCTGAGCTGAAGGCAGACTCTTAACTAACTGAGCCACCCCGGTGCCCCTTGTCTCTTCTACATCTTCTTCCTCTTTTCGGCATGGTTTGGAAGTCATCCTGTTTTAATTTTTCTTGGGTGGTGTGTGTTAGCTCTTGAATTTCTCCAAGATCCACATTTTGAAACACTTCACCCCCACCTTTTTGTATCCACTCTTTCATGATTTCCTCTGTTGTAAATCCGTGAAGTCATCACACCATCTGGACACAGTTTTCTCCAGCAGGAACTTACTGTTTCAGGCATAATGGCTTTCATGGTTTTTCGTACAACAGTGGCATCTTCAGTGGTGTAATCCTTCCAGACTTTTGGGGTGCATTGGTGGCTAAGTTGGTTGAGCGTCTGATTCTTGGTTTCAGCTCAGGTCATGATTTTGTGGTTGTGAGATTGAGCCCACATGGGGCCCTGCGCTCAGCTCAGTGACTGCTTCAGATTCTCTCCCTCTCCCTTCCCCTCTGCTCCTCTCCTCAGTCACACAAACTCTGTCTCTAAACTAAATAAATAAAATCTTTAAAAAGAAATCCTTCCAGGGTCGCCTGGGTGCCTCAGTTGTTAGGTGTCTGCCTTTGGCTCAGGTCATGATCCCAGGGTCCTGAGATTGGGCCCCACACTGGGCTCCCTGCTCAGCAGGAAGCCTGCTTCTCCCTCTGATTCCCCTGCTTGTATCCCCTCTCTCACTGTCTCTGTCTCTCTGTCAAATAAATAAAATCTTAAAAAAAAAATCTTTCGAGACTTTCATGATGTTCTATCAGTTTTCTTTCATAGCATTGACAGTCTTTTCCGTAGAGTACCGTGTATAAGAAACTTTCAAAGTCCTTATGATCCCCTGATCTAGAAGCTGAATTAGAGATATGTTTGGGGGAAGTAGACCACTATGACACCTTCAGTGTTGAACTCCTGGGGTTCTGGGGGGTCAAGGCCTTTGTCCAATGTGGAAAGAACTTTAAAAAGACAGTTCTTACCAGCAGAGTACTTCCTGAATCAGGAAGAGACACAGCATCAGTGGAACCAGCCCAGAAAGAGGGTTCTTGTTCAGGCCTTCTTGTACAGCCAAAAGACTTGGCAGCTGTTTATCTTTTCCCTTCAAGGCTCGGGGGTTAGCAGCTTATGGATCATGAACCTGACTAAGAACGGTAGAGTTAGCCTATACTTTCTTGCCTTATATCTTGGTGGTCTGTTCTCTTCCTTATTTTTTTTTTAAGATTTTATTTATTTATTTGACAGATGGAAATCACAAGTAGGCAGAGAGGCAGGCAGAGAGAGAGGAGGAAGCAGGCTCCCTGCTGAGCAGGGAGCCTGATTCGGGGCTTGATCCCAGGACTCTGGGATCACGACCTGAGCTGAAGGCAGAGGCTTTAACCCACTGAGCCACCCATGTGCCACTCTCTTCCTTATTAATAGATGTCCTTTGTGGCCTTTTTTTTTTTTTTTTTTGCCCCCAGAGTAGGGCACATTCATCTGTATTAGAAACCAGATAGTCTTTTTCCTCAGTGATTTTTATCAGTGGCCCTGAGAACTCAGCTGCTGCTTCTTGGTGGGCAGAAGCTGCCTCTCCTGTTATCTTGACATTTTTAAAAAGTCAGACCTCTTTCTAAAATTATCAAACCATCCTTTGCTGGCATTAAAATCTCTAGTTTTAGCTCCTTCACCTTTCTCTGTATTAAGTTGTCATATAATATGACTTTGCTTTTTCTCAAATCATATTAGAGCCTGTAAGTATGCCTTTTTTTTTTTTTAAGATTTTATTTGTTTATTTGACAGAGAGATCACAAGTAGGCAGTGCAGCAGGCAGAGAGAGGGGGAAGCAGGCTCCCTGCTGAGCAGGGAGCCTGATGCGTGGCTTGATCCCAGGACCCCGAGATCACGACCTGAGCCGAAGGCAAAGGCTTAACCCATTGAGCCACCCAGGCGCCCCTAAGTATGCCTTTCTTACAGCAATCCTGCACCCACATAAAAGCTGCATTTTCAATGAGATAATCTTATAGGGCACCTGGGTGGCTCAGTGGCTTAAGCCTCTGCCTTCGGCTCAGGTCATGATCTCGGGGTCCTGGGATCGAGTCCCGCATCGGGCTCTCTGTTCGGCGGGGGGCCTGGTTCTCCCTCTCTCTCTGCCTGCTTGTGATTTCTCTCTGTCCAATAAATAAATAAAATCTTTAAAAAAAAGATATAAAAATTACAAAGTTTTCGTGCCTGCTGGTGTAGCTGCAGTGATGGCTTCATGAATTTTTTTTTTTGTTCTTCCCATGGTCCTTACACTGGATTCATTTATCTTGAAACAGCAGACAACTGCAACTGCAAACCTCTGTGGTACATATCAACCAATTCGACTGTTTCTTGTAGTTTCATGACTACTCTGCTTCTTGGGAAGACTTTCAGCATCAATGATGGCACTTTGTATGTGTCCCATGGTGTTATTCAAGGTTTATGGTGTTGCATTAAACATGAAAAATAATAGGAGAACCAGGAGAAATCACTTTTTACTGTGATAATGCAATTTGCCAGAAAGACTAACTGCCTCTGCAGGGATGATTAGTGTCATTTTTTTTTCTAAGAGGATACTTGCAACACTTGAGCGCACCGCAGTAGCAGCAGGAGGTGACTGCGGAATTATTACAGTAGTACAGTATGTACTACAGTTAATTTTGTGCAATTATGATTTCATACAGTATCTTTACATTTGTTTACATTTTTCTCAACTGCAAATGGTACCACTTATGGTCTGTGAGTTTGTAAGTTTTTTGTTTCCGTTTTTTTCAAAGATTTTATTTATTTATTTGAGAGAGAGACTGTGAGAGAGAGCATGAGCAAGGAGAAGGTGAGAGGGAGAAGCAGACTCCCCGTGGAGCTGGGAGCCCGATGCGGAATCCCAGGATTCCGGGATCATGACCTGAGCTGAAGGCAGTCGATTAACCGACTGAGCCACCCAGGCGCCCTGTAAGTTTTAATAAATTTTAACTTTTTTAACAAAAGATTTATTTACTTTAGAGAGAGGGAGAGTCCTCATGCGAGTGGAAGGAGGGGCAGAGGGAGACAAGCAACTCCATCCTGAGCAGGGAGCCCAACATAGGGTTCCATCCTGGGACCTTGAGATCATGACCTGAGCCAAAATCAAGAGCCAGATGCTTGACCAACTGAGCCACCCAGACACCCCAAATTTTAACTTTTTATAATAGTACTGTGTGTATTTTATGGTAGTAAGTGATAAAATACACTGATATCTACATATATTTTATGCCTTTATGATATACCCTTTTCTTAGTTTTATTCAGTATTTTTAGGTTACGTGGTTCATCTGCTTTGTCATAAATCTCCAATAATTTTTCCACTATATTTTTTGAAAAAAATCTGTGAATTGAAAAGAATCGCAATTTAAACTTGTGTAGTTCAAGGATCCTCTGCAGTTAGATTATGCTTTTTCATTTATTCTGCCCATTTCTTCTTGTGATTAGAAAAGTTTAAACTTTACATTGAAAGTAATTACTGATAAGGAAGGACTTCTGCCATTTTGCTTTTTGTTTTCTATATGCCCTATAGCTTTTTTTGTCCTTTGTTTCTCCCATTGTTGGCTTCTTTATGTTCAGTTGGGATTTTTTTGTTGTTTTGCTTTTTGCAGTGAAATGTTTTGATTCTCTTTGGATTTTATTGCATGTGTATTCTTTGTGGTTACCATGGGAATTACATTTAACATCCAACAGTTATAACAACTTAATTTGAATTTATATCAACTGAAGTTCAGTAGCATACAAAAACTCCACTTTTTTTTTTTTTAAGATTTTATTTATCTACTTGACAGAGATCACAAGCAGGCAGAGAGGCAGGCAGAGAGAGAGGAGGAAGCAGGCTCTCCACGGAGCAGAGAGCCTGATGCGGGGCTCGATCCCAGGACCCTGGGACCACGACCCGAGCCGAAGGCAGAGGCTTTAACCCACTGAGCCACCCAGGCGCCCCAAAAACTCCACTTTGTAAAGCATCTTCTCTTTCTGTTATCAGTGTCATAGATAACATCTTTATAAATTGTGTCCTCAGTAACCTAGATTAATAACTGTTCTTTATGCATCTTTTATTATTTATTTTTGGTGCACACAGCATTTTTCTTTGTTTTTGTTTTTGTTTTCTTTAGGATTTTATTTATTGGGATGCCTGGGTGGCTCAGTCGTTGGGCATCTGCCTTCGGCTCAGATTGTGATCCCAGTCTCCTGGGATCAAGCCCCATATCGGCTCCCTGCTCAGCGGGGAGCCTGCTTCTCCCTCTCCAGCTCCCCTGGAGCTTGTGTTCCCTCTCTCGCTATCTCTCTCTCTGTCATAAATAAATAAAAAATATATATATTTTATTTATTTGAGAGAAAGAATGAGATAGAGCATGGTGGGGGAGGGTCAGAGGGAAAAGCAGGCTCCCTGCTGAGCAGGGAGCCCCATGTGGGGTCCTGGTACTCCAGGATCATGACCTGGGCCCAAGAAGTCACTTAACCAACTGAGCCACTGAGGCACCCACACAACTGTGTTTTTATTAATGCATGGAGACAGGACCCATAGGCAGAAAGAGCTGCCTGTGCATCTATCTGTCTTTTAAAGCATGTGCAAAATAAAAAGTGGAGTTACAAACCAAAGTTACAATAATACTAGCTTTTATAAGTGCCCCTGTGTTTATCTTTACCAGAGACCTTTATTTCTTCATATGGCTTTGTTTACTGTTTAGCTTCTTTGTCATTTCAACTGGAAGAACTTCAGCATTTCTTGCAGGGTTCAATAACAAACTCCCTCAGATTTTGTTTACCTGGAAATGTCTTAATTTCTTCCTCATTATTTTGGGGAGGACACTTTTGTTGGATACAGAATTCTTGATTGGCAGTTTAGTTTCTCCCCCTTAGTATTTTCAGAAATTATCCACTACCTTCTGGCCTCCAGGGTTTCTAATGAAATAATTGACTGATAATCTTACTGAGGATCTCTTGTCACTTCTCTCTTGTTGCTTTTGAAAATTCTTTATCTTTAATCGTAATGTGTTGGATGTGAGTTTATCTTACTTGTACTTGTGCAGAGAGAGGGAATCCTCAAGCGGACTCCCCACTGAGCATGGAGTGGGCCGAGGGGCTCCATCCCACTACCTATGAGATCATGACTCTTGCTGAAAGCAAGAGTGGAATGGTCAACCAATTGAGCTATCCAGGCGGCCTCCTTGTATTTCATTTAGCTTCCTAGACTTTTAGATTCATATCTTTTATAAAATTGGGGGAATTTTTCTTTTTTTGGCCAATATTTCTTCAAATAATCTTTCTGCCCATTCTTTTCCTTCTGGGACTCCCTTTTCATTTATTACATAATCATTGTCAGTTTGACAGCATCTCCAAACCCCATAGGTCTTGTTCATCTTTGTTTGTTCTTTTTTCTTTCTGCTCTTTAGACTTCATAATTTCAATCCTCTTCTCTCCAAGTTTGCTGATTCTTCTGCCTACTCTAATCTGTTGAACCACTCTGGTGAACTTTTCATTTCAATTATTGTACTTTTCAGCTCCAGGTTTTTTATTCCACTGTATAAATTTCTGTCTCTGTAAATACTCTCATTTTGCTTATGCATTGTTTTTCTGATTTCCATTAGTTCTTTAAGCATAATTTCTACCGTTGTTAGAAAGTCCTTGTCTTGGGGTGCCTGGGTGGCTCAGTGGGTTAAAGCCTCTGCCTTCAGCTCAGGTCATGATCCCAGGGTCCTGGGATCGAGCCCCACATCGTGCTTTCTGCTCAGCAGGGAGCCTCCCCGCCCCCGCCTGTTTCTGCCTACTTATGATCTCTGTCTGTCAAAAAAATAAATAAAATCTTAAAAAAAAAAGAAAAAGAAAGTCCTTGTCTAGTAAATCTGATATCTGGGTTTATTAGAGATAGTTTCTGTCAGTTTATTTTGTTTCTTTGAATGGGCCATATTTTCTTGTTTCTTTGTATGTCTTGTGTTTTTTTTCTTATTGAAAATTGGGCATTTGACTATCATAATATGGTAACTCTGGAAATCAGACGTACCTTTTGTTGGGGTTTGCTGATGTAGTGGTGCGGGATTGTTGAAGGCTGTAATAGTCTGTTTTGAGGCTTTTTCTAAACTGTTTTGCAAAGACTATTCTTTGTCATCACTGTGTGATCACTGATATCTGTTCCATTAGCTCATGTTCATCTAATGTTTTCCATGAATACCAGAAGCTCAAACAAATGAAAACTAACAAAAACACTAATAAAAACAGAGAAAAGGAGCAAAATGAATAACCACCTCTGTTTTTGTACATTGGTTCTGTGCTGGGGCATTCCTTCAACATTTGGCTAGGCTTGCTCTGGGCCTTGGGATCAACCTGAGGTGAAAGCTTAAGGTCTTCTCAGGTCTTGTCTCATCATGTGTCTTGCTTGAGTATGCGTGTAGTTTTCTAAAATTTCCCCTATGTTTGTTACTTTGGAATGTCCTAATTTCCCAGTGTTTTCACCCCAACTTCCCCATATCTGAGTCTGCTTTGTAGCTTTTACTAGCAGTGCTTCTTACCCTATCCCCACCCACCACTCAGGTTCTGAGTTAGATGAAACAGAGATAAGCACCAACCCTCACATCTGTCCTTCAGATATCTCCCAGACAGATTAGAAGAGATGTGCACAGTAATCTGCAAATCAGGTTTCCCTCTGATTTGAAGGAGGGAGCTGGGAACTAGGCTGCCATTTCTTCAAGATAAAACCTCTGCCTGTGCAAGGGTGGATGGGACAGGGATGAACGAAAACACCACAAAACTTGACTGTTATTTTGAAGATAGCTTTTTCTTGATCGCACATTCTCTTCATTGTTATGCACCTTTGGCTGTTTTCTAAGCCCCAGCAGAGCTGGCTCAAACATTCACTGCTGTTTTTTGGTGTTTCTGTGGAAGAATGAGACTTTGGAACTTCCTCATCTGCCATTTTGCTGAAATGTGGTTCGTCTTTTCACTCTCTTGGTAGTGTACTTTGCACAAAAGTTTTTGATTTTGGTGAAGTCTACTTAATTTTTTCCTTGTTTTTGGTGTCATATTTAAGAAACTGTTGCCAAATCCTCTGTAGTGAAAGTTTGCATCTTTTTTAGTAACTGCAGCAAAGGTTGTGGAGATGACTTCTCAGGTTGACTTGGGTTACATGCCCATTTTTAGTTTTAATTTTATTTATTTATCTTTTAGCAGGAGAAAATTAAGTATAGTGTCATACATATGGGGAATCCACGTACGAGGAATCCATGCAAATATGACATTTTCAAGGCAGTCCAGCAACATGAGGTTTATATGACATACCAAATAAGGAGAGGGTTAGGGGCCTGAGAGTGCAAAGGAGAGGAAGACCCTTAGCATAAAGGTGAGAAGAGATGTTTGAGAAACAGACTTTGCCCTGTTATGCAGATAAGTTTTTTTGGTAAAGAGGAATCTCTGTTCTCTGTTAATAGTTCTTTTCCTGATACAACCAGACAGTTAAGAAGCAGATAAAGAGCTTTTCCTGCTAGGTTTTGATTTAATTCTAAATAATGTTTATCTCATAGTATGGTACGTCTTGGTACATTTTTAGAGCAATTACTGTGATGAGAGTGGTAGACTATTCTGATCGACTAGGCAAGATTGTGTAGAATTAGCCATGGACTGAATGGTGTTAATATTAAAGATGCTGTTTCCAAAAGGGAAGGTGAATGGAGGATAGAAAAATTAGTAAATATTTAGAAAACATAAACCATTCTTATTACATTTAGAAACTTATGATGCCCCAGAGTGGAAGAATGAGACTTTGGAACTTCCTCATCTGCCATTTTGCACCCAGGTGCCCCTAAATTTAATTTTTAATTAAAAATGTATTTCTCCAGGCGCCTGTGTGGCTCAGTGGGTCAAGCCTCTGCCTTCGGCTCAGGTCATGGTCTCAGGGTCCTGGGATTGGGCCCCTCATCAGGCTCTCTGTTCGGTGGAGGGCCTGCTTCCCCCTCTCTCTCTGCCTGCCTCTCTGCCTACTTGTGATATCTCTCTCAAATAAATAAAATATTTTTTTAAAAAATTTTATTTCTCTTAGGGCACCTGGGTGACCCAGTTGGTTGAGTGTTCTGCTCTTGATTTTGTCTCAGGTCATGATCTCAGGGTTGTCAGAACAAGTCCCATGTTGGGCTCTACCATTGGGCATTGAGCCTGCTTGGGATTCTCCTCTTCTCCCACTACCCCTCCCCACCTCTCTTGCTTGCTTGTTCCCTCAAAAAAAAAAAGTATTTTTCTTATTATTCTTGTTATAAATTAATAAGTAAATGTTTAAAAGTGACTTCCAGGGTGCCTGGGTGGCATAGTCGATTAAGTGACCTGAATCTTGGTTTTGGCTCAGGTTGTGATCTCAGGGCCATGAGATCAAGCCCTGCATCAGGCTCTGTGCTCAGTGTGGAGTCTGCTTGAGACTCCCTCTCCCTCTCCCCTTTATCCCACTAGTGCATGCATGCTCCCTCCCTCTCTCTCAAATTAAAGAAAAAATAAAAGTGACTTCCAAAAATATCCCTGTTGTTCCTGATAAAGCAAGGTGGAAGAAATTAGTTTTTTTCTTCATGTTCTAATGTGTTTCTATTTTGTGGTTTATTTTATACAGGTACTACTATAACCAGAGTTTGGTAGCAAAAGGATCTACTTACTGGGCTCTCTTAACATAGAAAGAGATGTGGGGGGATTCTCGATCTGCTAACAGAACAGGACCTTTTCGGTAAGTCTTGAAATTTGAATACTGAAATTGTAATATTTTAATGATAAAGATAAATAATATTTTTTGGTCTGTCATAAAGAGGGATATTTTCTTTGTATAGAAATAGCTCTGCTTTTT